>BQNB010132810.1:8490-18567 GCA_026074375.1 Tanacetum coccineum
CATAGTTGTAGAGCATGGGTTGAGTTCAGAATTCACTCAGAGCCCATGTGGGAGCTCAGATACGAGTGAGGGGTCCGAAAACAGTGGGAGCTTCGAGGATAGTGGAAGATCAGATGATGAATACTCTAAAGATGGAGCATCCTTCAAGGAAGGAGGCTTTGAGACTCTACATGTACGAAGATCCACTAGAGAGTCCAATGCTCCAGTAAGGTACTCTTCATCAACAAACTATTTGCTACTGACAAAGAATGGTGAACCAGTCTTATTAAGAAGCCTTGAGTAGCAAAGAATCCGTACAGTAGAAGAAGGCTATTAATGAAGAGATGGTTTCACTTGAAAAGAACCAGACGTGTTCCTTAGTTAGATTACCAGTAGGAAAGAAGGCATTACAAAGCTTGTGGATGGTCAGGGTTAAAGAAGAGTAGGATGGCAGGAAAAGGTACAAGGCTAGATTGGTAGTTAAGGGTTTCCAACAGATACATAGGGTAGACTATAATGAGATCTTCTCTCCAGTTGTGAAGATGACTACAATCAGGTTAGTCTTAAGTATTGTAGCCTTTGAGCACTTGCATCTAGAGCAATTAGATGTCAAGACAACCTTCTTACATGGTGACCTTGATGAAGATATATACATGACACAACCAAAGGGTTTTCAGTCAGCTGGGAAAAAAGAAATCCTAGTGTGCGAGTTGAAGAAAAGTCTGTACGGATTACAACAAGCACCGAGACAATGGTACTTGAAATTTAATAGTTTTATATTGAGGGAAGGGTACAAGAGATGTGATATGGACCATTGTTGCTACTTAAAAAAAGGTTGGTTCGTCCTATATTATATTACTGTTATAGGTTGATGACATGTTGGCCGCAGGCTCCGACATGGCAAAATTTAACAAGCCTAAGTGGTAGTTGCCCTTAGTGTTCGAGACGAAGGATAGATGCTCTGAGAAGCAGGTGCTTGGTTGTGTGCTTACAGTTGGTATAACAACATTCGAGTGAGAGTCTAGACCATAGAAGAGTATCACTATGTTAACTATTAAAGTCTTGATTATGGCAGTTACATAAGCAAACAACAAGTTGATATGGTTAAAGAAGTCTCTTAAGCAGTTAGACTGAGCTCAGGCAGAAAGTGGTTAATATTGTGACAGAGAAACTAAGAGTTTAATTCATCTTGTGAAGAATCTAAAGTTTTGTAGTTGGGTAAAGCTTGTCGGATATTGATAAGTGAAGGGTCCTTATCTTTGTTGAAGATTCTTGGAACGAAGAGCCTTGCAACGATGTTCACCATGTTGGTGATGAAAGAGAAGTTGAAGCTTTACGCAGCTTCAACTGGCCTTCGAGTGAGTTGATAACGGGGGATGGTGTCTTACCAGAGAGAGAGGTTATTCCCAGTTTAATGATGTTAGTTCAGGATACCTTGTATCGAAAGTCTCCTAGTGATGTGTTGTCGTGTAGGTTATATTTATTGATTACCAAGTTTTAAATTTATATTTAGCCGACTATACCTAAAACAACACTTTAACGAGCACTGTACCCGATCAGATGGAGTTTCATGGTAAGTATGGTGTCGAACACTAAGAGCGAGGTCGTTAATCTTATATTATATCAGTATTTTAGTAAATCTAATTAGACTAGTTAATTTTAATAACTTGTTAAACCTATGCTAAAACTAGTTCTAATGATAAAAGGGGGGTTTCAATCTGAGAGACTGGCATAGGTTTTATGGTGACAATAATCAATTCAATACACAATAAGCATGCAAGAAGAAAATCAGAAGATAAAAGAGCGGTACAAGCCAAATGATAAAAAACTGTATTAGCCATATTAAATCCGATTAAATGCTAGTTTGTTTGTTTGTTTAGTGCAATGACTGCTTATCTCGAGGCGGCATATCATTCTTAAGACTTAGGTGGGACATCATCCTAAGACCTACACATGTTGAATCCTGTCACAATTAGCACATCCGCAAAAAGCATCCTTTAGTTTAATTATAATATATCTTAGAGATTAAAGAAATTGTGATCTTGTTAAACCGTAGCCCATCGGGACTTTACCCACTTACTGTTTGACAGTTTTTATATACTGGTAGTTCACTGTTCAAGTCTTTACCAATGATTAAGAACGTACTTGTTGATCCAAGGGTCACCTGCGAGGCCAACTAAGCTCACTAATCTAAAGGTAAAGATAGAACATTATTTGTGATCCTATATATATAAAGCACGATATGGAGAGTTATCCCAGTATTTAGATTACTTGGTCAGTATCACTAGACCCAGTTGAATGATAGGTTGCATATTAAAACACATAGACAAGTATTAGGTGATAAACATAATTAAACAATCAACGATAAATTAAAGAATCGAGATTAAACAAACCAAACATTAAATCTTCATTAAGAAAGATAATACCCGAGGGTATTAGCCCATAACCATTGTAACTATACAAGTGTGATCAATTTACCATGGTAAACTAAACGTTTTACCGAACGATACCAAAAATTAAATGATTACAAAAGTATAGGAATTACACGGTGTCTTCTATGGAATCGTGATACATGCTTGACCTTGGCTAGTCTTCTTCACTTCAAAAAATCGACTTTTATGCTTATGGTATAGAGAATATGATTTTGCACACTGAAAACTCATTTTTGAGTCTTCTATTTATAGTCTATGAAATTGAGTGGATGCATCGTATTGAGTGAGGTCAATACGGCGTATAGGGGTAAATTTCTTAGAGTGCGTGCTACGTTCACAATCATTTAGTTATATCTTTCCTCAATTACATTTAATGCAGGATCTTTGATTGTTTGACCAGCTGGATACGGCGTATGTAGCCTAGCAGGATACGCCATATGAGGAATTGAACATACGCGTTTTCTTGTGAAGTCCAGGCACTGATACGCCGTATCTTCTTTGCTGGATACGGTGTATTGAGTCAGAAATAAGTATCTTCAAATATTTTCGTTTTAAGCTCCAAAATGTGCGCCTTTTAGCTTGTCTTCACAAAACACTCCGTAATTACTGCAATTAACAACTTTAAGCAATTAAGTAACAATTCTTGCAATAATTATGTAAAAGTGGGTAATTTATTTGGGATAAATGATGGTATAAATGTAACATTATATGATGTCATCAAATATCCCCCACTTGAATCCTACTTGTCCTCAAGTAGACTGTAGAAATTTATTAAAAATGTATCCTAACCGAAGTTAAGGATTTTTCCTTTAAGCATTTTGTAACACCCCCAAAAATCATGACAACGCAGCGGAATAGTAACATTTGGGGTGCTACTTCATAGTCCATACACACAAGTCACAGAAAACGACCTCAAAAGAGACGTTTAAATAAATTTCACATTCGTTATATTAAAATCAGAGTTTACAAATTATTTAATGGTACTCAAATTATTATGCGTTCAAAAATATATCCGCGCGACTCGAATGCTCCCAATGCTCCACTAGCAAATAATAACCTGAGAAAAACATGCAAAAACGGTCAACATAAAGTTGGTGAATTCATAGGTTTAAGTAAAAGCAGTGTTGAAATAATTTAAGAAATGTCTTTGTAAGAAAAGTAGCGTTACAGTATTTCAAAGTGTTATATCCGAAATCCAAGTAGTGATTCAGTAAATCAAGTAATGTTTAGTAGTGGACCACAAGATCGAAGTAATGGTGGACTAAGTACATATTCCGAAGTCCAAAACAACATGGAATGTAGACAAGAGAAACACATTTCATCAAAAGTCTAAGTATACATTGTATTATTGCACTAAGCTCATGACATCGAAGCTGTATTCGTAATTATAAGGGAATTGCACCAGAGTTCGTAATTATAACGGATTTGCACCAGTAATCGTATTTGCACCAGTAATCGTATTTGCACCAGTAATCGTAATTATAATGGATTTGCACCAGTAATCGTAATTATAATGGATTTGCACCAGTAATCGTGGCTTTAGGCAATAGCATTCATGCAATAATATGGATAGCATACAATTTGAAAAGCACTTGTGTCCAAAGTAAAACAAGCAATGTAATTTACCCCGTAGAGTTTGTAAAATAATTAAGTGGTAAAAAGGGGCTATGAACTCACAAAGTATTGAAAGGTAATTGTACTGTAGTAAAATATATGAGTTTGTAAAAGAGCATGTATTTCCCTCGCGGGTTTATAAAACATTAAAAAGATTTGAAAATGACGGACGTCCTATGAACTCACATGATGATGAAGAACGATCTGACAGATAGGCATCTAATATGCACAACACAAACGGAAGACGAAGCGGCTCGATCAAGTAGTCTTAACGGCTAAGTCTCACTAGCCTAAGATAATGAATTGGGTTCCCGATGAATGGTTTCGTCAATGCGACACGTTGATAAAAGATTTAGGTTTCAAGTTGTAATAGTTTGGTGGTTGGTTAAATAAATAAATAAATAATTAAATTGCAAAGGTGTTAATTTATTCCCGCCTATAGATTACATAATGAAAAATAACTGAGTATATAATTCATACCGTGAATTATAATAACTAGATACACCGCCCATAAGATTAATCAAAGCGTATCTATACGCAGAACATGTTTTACATCTAAAAAGGGTCAATTAAAAATAAAACTGGGTCCTATTATATTAATACTTTCCGAGTATTATATATGAAATACAGATATAAATTAAAGAAATCTAAATAATTCGACTCTGCGTCAGAATATCCCAAATGATTAATAGAATGTTTCTTTATAATAAATTAAACGACGTTTTTAAAGTTTTCTCGGATTAGATAAATGAAAATTTCCAATAAATTATAGTTTTTCGTTCGTTCGGTTATATGGGTCGTCTCCGATCTAATTATTCTTAAGGCATTGATCGTTCTTTTCAAGATAATAATTAAAGTAAGATTTAGCCCATACAATGACTTAACTAGCTTACACACCTTATGCTCATTACCCGGCATAACAAATCCTTCCGGTTGCTTCATATACACCTCTTCATCCAAATCACCATTTAAAAATGTTGTTTTGACATCAATTTGATGGATCACTAGATTGTGAATAGCTGCTAGAGCTAACAACAATATAATAGTAGTGATATGAGCAACTGGTGCATATGTATCAAAGTAATCAATCCCTTCCTTTTATCTAAAGACTTGGATTACCAATCAAGCTTTGAACTTGTCAATTGTTCCATCGACTTTCATCTTCCTTTTGAAGATCCATTTTTAACCTAAAGGTTTGCAACCAGGGGGTAAATCAGATAGAACCCATGTATTATTTTCCATAATAGAAACAATCTTATCATCAATTGCTTCTTTCCAGAAAGCAGAATCTCGAGATTGTATAGCTTCATTATAGGTTCTAGGATCCTCCTTTATACTATAACAGTAAGAGTATTGTGATCCAACTTGATCTCTTGATCCCTCAACTAAGTATAGATGAAAATCAGAACCATATGATTTAGCTTTTCGAACTCTTTTACCTTTACGGGGTTTAAGAATCTCACTTGGTACATCATCAGAATGATCATCCCTTTGAGATTTATATGAATTTGGTATAATATCCTTTGGTCTAGGTATTGAAGAGAAATGATTCTCATCAAATATTGCATCTCCCGACTCTATAATTGAGTTAATAGAAACTGAGTCATTAGGTTCAATAACATAAAACCTATATGCCTAGGAATGCTCATCACATCCAACAAAGATGCAATTAATACCCTTCTCACCCAAAGTTTTCCTTTTCCGTTTTGGGTCAGGAACCTAACAACGCCCTACAACCCCAAACTCGCAAACATACCAAGTTGGGTACATTGCCTTATACCAAAGGTTCATATGTGAGTAGTCTTGTTCCTTTATTAGGAACCCTATTAATAAATAGCAAGCCTTAACATGGCATTCACGAACGTTCACAATTTCCATTCTCCCTGGATCTCTATGAACGCTTCGAACCCTTCCCACATCCTTTCACCTCTATTCTCCCAGGAAACCCCTCACCTCAAACCCGAGTAATACTAACATGGAATTAAACCATCTTCCTTAAGAGCTCTATTATTTCTTCAGCCACAACCATTTTGTTGTGGTGTATAAGGACTGTAGTTTCATGAATATTCCTACAAATAGGTAAAAACATGATCATAATATTCACCCACCTCTATCTGTCGTAAGGTTTTTTAATTAAGTCATTTTGTTGCAATTCAAATTCTATTTTATAAATTCTAAATTTATCAAGGGCTTCATCTTTTGCATGTAGCAAGTAAACATAGCAAAACCTAGAGGCATCATCTATAAAAGTTATAACATACTTTTTATTGCCTAGAGATGGTGTTGCATGAAAATCGCACAAATCACTATGTATCAATTCAAGTATGACAGATTTCCTTGTTATACTTTTAAATGGTTGTCTAGTGATTTTTGTTAACATACAAGTAGTACATTTTTTAGGATTTTCATCAATAGCAAGTATTAAATTATCTTTAGACATTTCAAGCATTCTTTTATAGTGCACATGTCCTAAACGAGCATGCCATAATGAGGAATTAACAACAGTAGAAGAAGACATATAAACAGAACTAGAATCATCAAGAACTTTATTCAAGTTCAACATAAACATACCATTGTTATAGTAACCAAAACCTACAAACACACCAGACTTCGATAAGATATACTTATCGGATTCATACACCTATTTGTATCCACACTTATTCAATACAGGACCAGAAATTAGATTCTTACGAAGTTTTGGAACATACAACATATTAAACAAAGTAATAGATTTTCCTGAACTAAATTCCAGCACCACACTTCCTTTTCCATGAACATGAGCGAAATGATCATCACCCATGTAAAATACAGATTCGTCTTCCACTGGTTCATATGTCTTAAACCAACAACAATCTTTACAAACATAAGTTGTGGCACCAGAATCAATCCACCACGTAATCGCATCAACCTGCACATAAAATGCTTCAGAAATTAGTGAAACAGAATATTTAATAAATCTGTTCCAAACAGGCACTAAATTCTGACCTTGGTCTTGGGATTGGTCCTTAGACCCCTTTTCCGAACCACCAGCATTTGCGTTTTTCTTGTTACCACTACGACAATCCCTCTTGAAGTGACCAGTCTTGCCACACTTCCAACATTTTAACTTTGGTTTCTTGTTGGAACCAGAACCATCGTTGTTCTCATTGAAACCACATTTCTTTCCTTTGTTTTGTTTGTTGTTTTTATTCTTACCACCCTCTTCTGTCATATTCCCAGAGGGTCTGGCAACTTGTTTACCTTTGCCCTTTTCACTGTCCTGCGCCCTTAGAGACTCCTCTATACGCAAGTGACTACCAAGTTGGACCAAAGACAAATCGTCTTTACCATGTTTCAAAGTGTGTTTGAAATCCTTTCAGGAAGGAGGCAACTTATCAATTACATTTGAAACAGAAATGGATTCATCCATTTTCAAGCCATGTTGTGTGTATTATCCAAGGATCCTAAGGAGTTCATTGAATTGTTCCATGACAGGTATAGAATCGACCATCTTGTAATTATTAAAATACTCAAAAAGAATTTCTTACTTGAAGCATCCTCTGCCATGTACTTGGATTCTAGAGAATCCCACAACTCCTTAGTCGATTTAACATTCTGATATATATCAAAGAGAGAATCAGACATACCATTCAGTATGTGTCCTCTGCATATGTAGTCATCGTTTCGCCCCACTTGGCTCTTCGCCTTATTTCTTCCACTGTATCATCCTCCATCAATTCTGGCATCGGAGTAGTCAGAACATACACCACTTTCAAAGTAGTCAACAAGAAATGCATCTTCTTCTACCATCGCCTAAAATCATGCCCCTCAAACTTGTTTAGTTTCTGAAAGTTCGTAGTCATATCTTTCACCGTATTTCCAGCCATAGTCACAACAGAAAATACTTTATACGTTTGTTAGAGAAATACTTGTAGTAGGGTGTGTGATGATCCAGAAAATCTTGCTTGTATCGTGTTGAGTTCACTTTCCGTATAAAGTATTTCGACCCTATATATGCCTGGGTTGCACAAAATCTCTATCGGGATAATACAAGAAGAATGACAATTTGTGTTCTAGGCACAAGATCACAAATCAAGAACTTTAGAGGAATTGTAAGAGTATTTTTCGTTCTATGTTCTAAAACCAATGTGTCTGAACTTATGATAGATATTTAAGACAGTTTTGGTTGGTTAAAGTTGGTTAAAACCAAACTGTTTTTAACCAACTGACAGTTGGTTATAACGTAACCATTATTGGTTATGGCGTAATCCCAAAACAACTTCACTTGTTACGGCGTAACCATCATTAGTTACGGCGTAACCAACAAACCTTTGATACTGGCAACAGGTTACGGCGTAACCTTATCGTATAGGTTACAACGTAATCAACCCCAAAGATCTTTGTCCCTTACCCTGCATGGTTACGGCGTAACCACATATGTTACGGTGTAACACATGCACATTCTGTCATGGTAGAGTTCATATTAGCTCAAAGAGTGTGCACTCCACACTTCCCTGACTCGTATCCGAGCCGAATATGAACTCTCAATGGTCTCTACTAAATCATCATTACCTAAATGACCGCCGATGACACTAAAATCACCCAAGTTGATACAACCCTTCACGAACACCATGTACACATCTAAATAGGTTAAATACTCAAATGGGTTGACGATCGACCCATTTAACTTTATATAGACTTGGTTTTTATAGAGCCCAAATGGGTTGTTGAGTTGACATATTTATCAATACTTTATCTAAAAAAGACTCGTTTATTAAAGAGCTCATGCGAGTCAACCTCAACCCCATAACTCAAAGTTGTTAATCATCTACACTGAGTTCTCGAGTTTGGTTTTGAGGGGAAAAGAAAGTAAATGATAGGAAAGAGGCATTTTTTTGTGTTCTCGAGTTCCTTAAACAAAGAAAAGAAATGATTTAGAAAGGAAAGTGAAAGGAAATTTTAGAGTAAAACTTTCTGCCCATATGTGGGCGGATTTGAAGAGAAAAGATGCTGGAACTTCTGCTTTTTCTTTACAATAACCAATATACCCTTCAAAAACTTATATCACTTCTTCTTCTCCATTTTTTTTCTTATAAACTCTGCTTACCATATGTCATATCAAGCTTTGTTTTTTCTTCTACGACAGCCACTAATCTTTGTCATCTTACCTTTGTCCATCCTTTTAAACTGCTTGTATATAAGGAATTGTTACTGAAAATTACTGCTATTTTAATATTTGGATTTAATACTGTGTTTGTATAAAGTATAACCCTAATTCGAAAGTGATGCCTATCTATTGGTTTGTGGGCTCTGTTGTATTATTGGTCTTGGGCCAATAAATACGAACCAACTTGTTTAGTAAAAAAAATTATCATGTAATATGGGTCTTTTTTTCATTAACGATGTACAAGTTATAAGGGTAGATATGTAAATTGGATTTATGTCTCTTTTACTTTTCTTTTGCTTTGGTTGAAACTCGAGAACACATAATAGGTATATAACTTCCTTTCCTAATCATTCCCTTTCTTTTCTTTTTCTTTCTTTTCCTTTCTTTTCTTTGTAAAAAAACCTTAAGAAATGAGTGCTAGAGAAGCATAAAAATATGGTAAAAAAAAGGTTCAGAAATCAACTTAAATCGTAGGTAGCGGTACTGTGAATAGCATCACATATTAGCTGTGTACAAATGTCGCTAACTACTTTTTTTTTTGGAACGGCAATTTGTGGCTACATGGACCCTAGCCCAGAAGGCGTAGCGAGCCTACACAACCAGGTTGGGTCCAGCCCAGAAGGCAATGACACCCTTCTCTTTACGCACGCGGGAGGAAACCCCTATCGCCCTAAACAAGACTCGAACATGAGACCTTACCTAGGAGGGTAAAACCTCCATACCATTGGACCAAATGCCCGTTGGTTGATTTTAATCTTATTAATATTATTATTCTAAGATCTTGTTCTTTTAATAATTTCTAATTACTAATATTTTTATATCGTCCGGGCAGGTTTTACTTCGATTTAAGGATTCAGTATTGATCCCAAATATGTTGCAAGACAGCCCATTGATTGAGGAAATAGT
>BQNB010132811.1:6094-18567 GCA_026074375.1 Tanacetum coccineum
CCACTTTGAACACCAAGGACGAATTGAGCAATATTTCACCAAATGAGCTTATTTTCCATTAAGCTAAGCTTGAACAAGTAATACTAAGTGGGTTTTCGAAGTTTAAACACACCTTAACTCGTATTCCTTTGTGGATCTTCAAAAATGAAGCAACTCTCCACGAAGAACACCAAATAAATTCGACTCTTTTAAGCTAGATTTCGAACTAGATCCTTGTGTATCACTTGTATTGGCAACAACATACCTTGTTTAACATGTAGAGCAAGAGAAACAACAAGATTAACCAACCTAATAAGCAAAAAAATAAGTTTTGAGCCGTGGGGTTTTTTGATCAAAATAAGCCACGAAATTTGAGCTTATTAACCATAAGAATCAACAACGAATCCACTTAGGCTCTGGTACCAATTGTAGGATCCTGAATTCACACAAACATGTATAGATCTAGAGAGATCTAGAGAGAGAAAGTTAGAGAGAGAGAATGGTTGAGAGAAACTAAGGAAAACACACTAAAGAGTGTGTGTAAAATGAATAGATGCTTACCTCTTCCAAAGTTGGAAAAGGTATTTATAGTTCTTACAATACACCGGGTATTAGTACCCTATTCAATACCGAAAGTCATATGTTTACCTATTAAACTACGAGCTATATTGAACAGTAAATTACATGGGGTGACCGAGTCTTTTTCTAATATCTAACATTTATACTTGGATTTTTTTAAAAGAAGTTTTCTCTATATATCGTGGTAATATATATATATATATATATATAAAGAGTAATAATTATAAACTGTGGGCTGATAAAAGTTTGCTGCATCTTGCCGGCTCACAACCGATGTTGCAGCCTTCTAAAGAAAGCCCATAGTAAGAATAATAATCCGAGACTGATAAAAGTTTGTTGCATCTTGCCGGCTCACAACCGATATTGCAGCCTTCTAAAAGGTAGAGGATTTCCTTTGTTAAAAGTATAATTATGATAAGTGTGATACGTGATTTAATAAATTTATGGAAAATCTCTTTTTCTTAAATTCAAATATGCTTTTGAACTAAGACTAATTCGTTTTAAGATTGGGGTTTTTCTAAAATGAATTGTTTTATAAACGGGAAACCTAAGAGTTTTTGAAACCAAAGGTCCGTGAGTCTCGATACTAGTATATGTGGGGTGTCAAAAGCCTGGTCACTTAGCCGTATTGGGATGTGCCGAGACGAAAGTTGCTACATGGGATGATCTCGCCTTCAAAATCATAATTCTTGGGTGGAACGTAAAGCAATAGAAATGTTGCAATTTTCTTGAAAAGGTTGATCAATGGTTGAAATTCAAAATAAGCACACTAGCATAATCTAAAATAATTGTCGGGAGTGAAAAGTTTACAAGGTACAAATATGAGTAGTGTTAGCATCTTAGCTCATTTTTAACGGTGATTTTGTTTTTAAGCTTGGTTTGGGACGAGTGAAAAGTCAGGGACGATGAATTTATCCTTCTTGGGCATTTTAGGATTGAAATGCATCTTGTTCTGTGACCCTAAAGATATAAAAATAACAAAAGTCAAACATGTTAGTTAGTTGCTTGAAATGAAAAGTACAAAAAATTAAAAAAATACAAAAATACAAAAATATGTGTGGTAATAAGTGTAGATTTATAAAAATGGTAAAAACGGGGCTTTTCAAAGCTATTGATTCTTTAATTCCCCTTGATGAACACTTAGCTACTTTTCGAGGTAATTAGTCGAGGGGGATTGAGATTCTTAGTTTTCTTAAGTGTTTACTTATGGCATTGCGTGAGGACACGACAATATCTTAGTATGGGGATTTTGGTATGTGCTTAATTACACATACCTTTTGCCTATAAAAACGTGCCTAAAATGACCAAAACATACCAAAAATATATTGTATTTGTGTGTTTTGCATTTGTATTGTGTAGGAAATGGATATCTAAGAAAGGGACAAAAACGAAGCCAAAACGACAAAACTGAGCACGGGAATGAAAAGAGCATGAAAAGTCAAAAAGTCAAAGTCAAAGTCAACCAAGTCAAAGTCAAAAGTCAAAGACAAAGCCGGTATCGAAGAAATGTTAAATGGGTCAACCCGTACCCATCTAATGGGTCGGGTCATCCCATTAAAACATTATGAAGACCATAAAAAGCCCAAAGTTAAATATATACTTACCCGGCCCAATTACTAAGCCCAAGACCCACTTAACCTCTGTTAACCCATAATCCCTTTACCCCTTACACCGTTAGTCCTCGAGGACTAACAACGTCAGTCCAAAAGGACTAACGATGCAAACATATAACAAAAACAGGGGATTAACCCCGTTATCTTCAAACCTAAAACCCTTTTTCCCCCTAGACTTTTGGCACTATTCATCATTTTCTACCCCACTCCCTAAAACCTGTTACCCTATTCCCCAAATGAACCCCACAATGAAACCCCAACCCATAACACAACAATGCCACCTTGGCAATCCTAAATCACCCTATTCGTCAAGGAATGATGATAAAGATTCAATGGCTTTGATCATACGACTTGAAGAACACTCAAAATGGAAGGCTAGGATCGATTTGGGACTTACTCACACAACAAACACACCTCCTGGCTCACTCACATAACTAGCACAAATAAAGAACCCAAGACTTGAAGAATTCTTCTATAAATAGGGCACTTTGTAAGCCTTTGGGGCATCTAGATTTTAACAGCTTATCTTAGTTTAAAATTTAGCTTATTGTACTTTTTATTGAAGTCTTGTAATATTTTTAAAAGTTAATGAAATTTGAGGTTTATAAGTTTTAAAAGTCTGTGTTTTTAAGTTACTATTCCATTGATATTAAAACTGTTTTATAAGTTCTTTATAAGCTCTTATTTACTCTTATAAGTTGTTTACTTAAGTTTTACAAGCTCCTTCCATAGTTTGTAAGGTTTAAGTTCTCTTTTACCAAAAATCACTCAAAAGCTCTATTTGGAAGATAAGCCAGAAATGGAAGGGCTTATAGGGTTTTTACTAGCTTGTTTTTAAACAAGCTAGAGCTTGTTGATAAGCTCTAAGAGCCATTCAAGCCCTTGTTTAAGCAAAGGGCCTTATAAGTCTCATTTTTTACTTTTATAGCTTAATTATTGTAGCATTGCTTATACTGCTTATTATTTGCTTATTCTTGCTTATTAACGTCATTTAGTGCTTAACTTGTTTACTTTATAGTCCTTGTTTCATTTGTTCAAGTATTTCATAATCTGCCATATGTTAGCTTATTTTACTGCTTATTTCATTAGCTTATCTAAAATGCTTATTGTATGTTTAAATTTGCTTATTAGTCTTAGTTAAACTTAGCTCATCATCTGTTTTTTCAAAAATCAAAATTTTAAACTCAGTTTTACAAGTTTAAAATGAATTTTCAAAGTTTAAAGGGGTGTTTGGGTTAAGGTTCAAAATGGGTCAAAACAAGCTTAAAATAGTTTTGGGACATTAATCTAACTTCAACACATTTTTTAAGTACTTTTAATCAGTTTCCAAAAGTTTTTAAGGTTTAAAACTTGTTTTCAAAACTTTTTATAACAATGTCTTGAATCTGTGATACTAGAATTAGAAAATATAGCTTATTTGATTACCTTTTCATTAGTGGCTATTTGGCCTTAGTTACATGCTTGTTCTGAGTCTTTAAATGCAGTAGTAAAAGAGTTTGTTAAGTGTGCATTTTCCAATTGAGTTTTGGTACAAACCTGTCAAAAACAGTTTTAGTTTCAAAGTCTTGAAAAGCCCTTTTTCAATCTTTGTTTTAAGTTAGTTAAAAGTTGTTTTAAGGTCTGAAATCTCTTGCATTGGTAGTTTGTAGCCCATATTTGATCTTTTTGAGCTTATTTTAGTCTTTAAAGTCTTTTTCCTAGCTTAAATTTAGCCTGCAAAAAGTCATTTTTCCTTTTAAGAAAACCAAAAAAATAGTGTAATCTGTTTGGGTCAGCTTATTCATTAAGCCTTTTCATGGCTCAAATGAATTTCAAAATCCTTTTTCTTTGCTGATTTAGAAAGCTTTTTAGACAAGCTTTTCAGTGGTATAGCCCATTAAGCCATAAGGATCCATTTTCTAGCTTAAAATTAAGCTAGAAAAGTCCCTTTTTGGCTGTTTGGTTTGCAATTTTGGCCAAAAGCTTATTTGCTTATTTGAGCTTATTGGCTTATTGGATTTGCCTTATTTATGTTTAGTCTTGCTCATTAGGTTAGGTTTAAGTCTTTGTTAGCTTATTTAGCTTAGGGTAGTGCTTATTCAAGCTTATTAGCTTTTTAGTTTAGCATTTTAAGTTTGAAAGCATTTAGGTAATCCTGCATTCTCAGCTTAGTTTAGCTTAATTTCCTTGCTTATTTTTTGCTTATCAGTGCTTATTAGGATAGCTTATTGTCTGTTTTTAGCTTATGTGCTTTTCCTTAGCTTATTTGGCTTTAAAAAATCTAAACAGTTTAGCCCTTTTTTGCTCTTAGTTAAGTTAAGTAATCTGTCACCTTTAGAGCTTATTTCTGAGCTTATTTTTAAGTTTTAAAAATTTTGTCTTCACAAAAGTTGTTGGTTTACAGCTTATTTATAAGCTGTGTAAGAAATTTTCAAGAACCAAAAAAAAGGAGTAGGAAGTCAGGGGTGAGTAAGGCTCGAACCCCTGACCTCTACCCACTCAACCTTTATAACACACCACACACAACCACTAGCGCCCTTGGGTCTTTTCCGTTTGGATTTGCACACATTATTCTTATATCACCTTTTTAGCCTGTTTAGCTTATAAGCCTTTTTTTTGCTTATTTCGTAGCTTATTTGATAAGTTGTGTTCACCCTTTTATTTTTCTTAGGATTATCTTAGTTCAAGCTACTTTTTGTAATTTTTTCAAAATTTTTATAAATAGTTTTGGTATTTTTAATAATTAATTTAGATAAAAATAGTTTTTAATTCATAATAAATTAAATAAAAATTAAAAAAATATAATTATTTTTTTTAAAATTTTCTTTTATCATTTAGGACTTAGAAAAATTAAATTTGCTTTCGTAGGATTAAATTTGTAGAATTTGGTTTTTTAAAGAACGAGATTTGAATCCCGTTAACATTTTTCGTGTTTAGGCTTTAATTGCTTTCGTTTTTAGTTTGCCTTTACTTGTTTGTGTATTTTATTTGTAGAAATAGAAACCTAATCAAATTTGTGATTATTCAAGCATTATTCCACACACGTTACCTTGTTTTTCCATTCACACCTCGTCGGGACACGACCCGGGAAGGTTTTTAGGATTTTGCTTTGGTCAAAAGTGATTATCTTTTAAAAAGCCTCTTGGAATTTTATTGATTGATAATTTTAATTATCCTCTTATTATTATATATTTATATTTATTATATATATATATATTATATAATAAAAGGTGATTAATTTTGTACGGATCACCAGCAGTATTAAGTATCAACGCAGCAGTACTAACAAAAACATCTTTCAAACAGTACTAACTGAACATCTTCTCATGTAGCAGTACAAACCGTAAGGCTGGCAGTATTAATGTTTCAATGAGCAGTATTAATGAGATATATCTGGGCAGTATAAACAATAACTCGAGCAGTATTAACCAACCAATGACAGCAGTACAAATATAAAGCTGGCAGTATTAACGAAACAAGCAGCATTCACTCAGTAGACCGAAACCCCAGCAGCAATATTAACTTTCCAGAACCAAAACAATATTCCAAACTGCGTTCAAGTCTTTTAATACTATTGAACAGTATAAAATAAGTACCCAATAAAACCCTATCCACGTCCAATAGTAGTAGTTACAACCTTATACGAACCCGCTGTTTCTTTATTCAACACTGGAAGCATATTCAAATATTGACCATATGCTGCATCTTGATAACCATTTTCTTGGAATCATAAACATATACTACTTGTAATCACTAAGCTAGCACTATTAACTTCCAAAAGTCAGTAGTATCAAGATCGCTTCCTCATCATTATGTCAAAACTGCTTTTAGGCTAACCTTGCAGTCATGAACATCCTGCTGTGACCACAACACATACTGCTGTAAAATCCAAACCAGATTTAAGGTTTTGTGAATAAACCCTAATATTCACCAAACTCGACTTCAAACAAAAATAATCATAGTAGTCTTTTTTTAAGTATAAAGACGACACTTTAAGGTGTCGCAAAAACCCTAACTTCACCAAAATCACCAATACACCAAACAGAGATTCGTTACTTCCTTTTCATCAAGAACACGACTTCAAAACAAACCCTGTGATCCTAGATCAAGAGCCCCATGGCTCTGATACCAATTGTGAAGATCGTTTAAGCTTAAGATTGGTTAGATCTTTATATCTAGGATCATGAATAATAATGATTAATAAATTTGCACCGCGGAATAATAACACAGAATCAAAGTTACTGTAACAAGGTTTAGCACAAGAACAATGTTACTCTAACAAGGTTTCATCATTATCTTCTATGATACATGACTACTACAAGCCCCAATTCTAGATGATCAATTCTAGAACATGTTATCTAAACTATAACAAGGAAATAAAGATCCTTGAGGCTAAAACACATAAACCTTAGGCGTCCACTTAGAGGACTTGACACCTAGACATACACACACACACACTTTTCTGTGTTTTACATCTTGACACACACAAAACAATACGACCTATATCTCTTTATATACTAGAGATATTAGGTTTACAAAGGATAAGTATAAAGAAAACAAGTAAATCTTTCAAACAAATATAATTATCTTCAAGAATCTTCAAAATCTTCCATCTTTTGTAGAATTCTTGAATTGTCATTTAAGTCCCTCTTGTTTCTTTTTCATTCATTGTTTTGTCTTATTAACTCAAAATATATTTCCCAACACCAGGTATTCACTACAAATATAAATGGGTCAAAATCAGCAAAGTGCTGCAAGCTGCAGAAATTCTGCACAAAAAGGCATCTTTGTAAAAAATGTTTAATTGTGAAATAGGACCTTTTATGGTTAAGTTAAGTTGATTAGACCCATTATATGTTAAATACATAAGTTAGAAAGTTCTAATTGTATTATTATGGTTATATCATGATTAGGTGCTCGCGAAAAGCGTACAAAAACTTAATCAAGACCAAAGGTAAGTAACGGACTTAGCTTTATGTTATTAGATTAAACATGATGTAAGAAAGTTTGTTTAGCTTCAGATTGTAGCTAAATTTAGCTATGTTTAGAGACTCGGAAATAGCCGAGGAATATTTATCATGTCATGATTCGGGTTTAGAAGAAAGTAAGTCAAGAATAGGATACTCACAAGGGGTATCATAGTCGTGTTTAGGATGCTCATGAGGAGCATCACATCATGTTTAGGATGCTCACGAGGAGCATGATATCATGTTAGGATGTTCACAAGGAACATCGTTATTAAGAGTAGGGTGCTCACAAGTAGCATCGTAGACAAGTTTAGGGTGCTCACAAGGAGCATCATGTCATGTCTAGGATACTCACAAGGAGTATCGTTATCACGTATGGGATGCTCACAAGGAGCATTGTTGTCAAGTGTAGGGTGCTCACAAGTAGCATCGTAGATAAGTTTAAGGTACCCTAGAAACGCACCAATAACCATGTAGCGTGCCCAAGAAGTGTACGATGTAGAATTCCCATAAAATCATCCTAAGTGGATGACCCATGCTTGTGTAGTAGCATCCTAAGTGGATGACCATAGCATCCTAAGTGAATGATCAAAGCATCCTAAGTGGATGACCATGACATCCTAAGTGGATGACCAAAGCATCCTAAGTAGATGACCATGACATCCTAAGTGGATAACCAAGCATCCTAAGTGGTTGACCCGTACTTTAATTAATACTTACGCCCTTCATGGATGACCCAAGTAAACAAGCACGATGTTAGAATAGGCCCCAAGAAGAGTACTCATCGGCTAGGGAATTTATTATGTAGAATAGGACGATTGAGTATCGTCTAGTCATATCAGATGTTCAAAAAATTATATATGTACATGATACAAGTGCAAGACGACTATATGTCATACCTAGTATAGAATTATTCATTTATAGAACCATGTTATAGAATTGTAAGATTTCTTATATTCTGTTATCTCACTAAGTCGCAAGGACTTACCGTTCTCAGTTCATGTCTTTGCAGGTTATATAAGATAAGTGGGGGCTCGTAAATGGTGAGTGCATTAGGTAAAGAACATGGTTACGCTTGGTTAGGTAAGGAGCAACTTTTCCCTTGCACTTTGATATTGCTTGTAACGCCCCATATGTTTTTAGAAGTCTTTATAAATGTCAAATCATGTTTATGATAAGTTCGAGTGGTCTAGTAGTTCACGAGTATGTTTTGTATGTAACGGGTCAATATGGAGCGTTTAGGTTAAACCCCGTAACATTGGTTTCACGCTCTTAAGTTTTATATAAACCTTGGTTATGGTTATGTTATGTACAAATGTCTTTTTTCCAAGTTAAATTATGTCAAGTAAAGGTTTAATCATTTAGGTTATTATAGGTTTGAATCAAACCAAGTCTTGCGGAAAATTAATTAAAAATGGGCATGACCTAAGGCCGTAAACCTTAGCCGTTGACCATGGGAGGCTCTGAGGATCCCAGCCATCAGCTGAGGTAAGCCAGCCGCTGGCCAAATGCCTTAGAAAGGTTTTCTAGGTTTTTGTCAACTTGTTTATTTCATATAAAATGAACCATAAGGAGTTAGAAGTACTTTCAAAATTAGAATCATTATAAAATTTTAAAAATGGGCTCATGAAAGAGTCAAGGGTCAATATCGCGATTTTTCGTGTTTATAAAAAAATTACTCAAGTCAAGGGTGTTTCAAGTTGGTATCAGAGCGTTTGGTTTGAGGGATCTGAGTATCCGCCGTTAGTAGGAGGGTACTTAGACTTAAATGATAGCTAAGTATTGACCATAGACCATGTAGACTTTATTATAATTCATGTAGAATTGATTGGAACTATGTTATTCATGATTAGTATCCAGGATTATGCCTTGTTAGTTAAGTTTATCATGTAGAGAATGTTATGTCCCAGTAGAAGGAACGTAAGAAATTATGAATATTATGATAGAATTATAACATGCCTTATTGAGACCATGATTAGAAACGTTTAGATATAGTAGATTAGCAAGTCATGTGATGAACATGAAAGATGTAGTGTGTTTTCAGACCTCAGATAAGGATTTAGATCGTGAATCAGATATTCACGATATAGGTAGCATATAGAATTAGTATGCATTTATAGCTAAATATAGTTAGCATTCAGAGCAGATCATGAGCAGTTTATGATAAGTTTTAGTTTGTAACTTGGGATAGATTATAATGACAATGAGTTTATAATTATGTGATGTGAATATTATGACGTATGATCAACGTAATAATATTCGCATGATATAATAATGAGGTTATTAAGATTATAAGGTATCTCGGGAAGCTTATTAGAATGGTTATGTGATTAATGACTATGAGTTTTATTGTAACTCTGTATTTCAGTATGTGCAGAGTGTAATCAGTATTCAGAAGGGTTACAGTATTGAAACACGACAGAATATGACAAAATAAACGCAGATCATAAGCTTTAGTATTTCCAAAGTTGAAAAGGATAAAGGATTTTAGGACGAGTTCGGGTATCCCTAGTTAATCATGTAGATAATTTTAATCAGTATATAAGGGATGCTTAGATTTGAGTTTTAAATTGACCTTAGTGTTACGCTTAAGATGCAGAAATGAATGATAGATATAGCCAGTATAGATAAGAAATCATAAATCTTGTGTAGTATATGTTAGACATTTAAATAACAGAAATAAGTGTGTAGTATATGTTAGACAGTTAAATGACAGAAATAAAGCAGCATGAATCATGACTAGAACCAGAAATAGAATATCATGTTAAGTAGTGCATAATGTCAGATCAGACTTAGCATGCATAATATGCTATGATCAGTAGTCATGTAATAGCACTAGAATGCGATTATTAACAGAATGCATGAACAGAAGTGCATAGATAGCAGTAGATTAACATGATAGCAGAACATGATTCTAGGCTGAAGGTTTTATTAATGAATCGAGATTGAATATGATGGAAATAAAGTCATGTTTAAGTGATGCGAGTATTATGACATATGACCAACGTTATAATAGTGACATCATATAACATGGATTTATTGGGATCATAGGATGTCTCGAGGAGTTTCCAGAAAAATAAGGGTCGATGAGACCGAATTCAGAAAGATAAAATGAAAATTTAGTCAGAAATAAAATAAACTAAGTATGTACGAATAGGATAATCATAATATCTATCAGTCTCAATATCCAATTTTAGTAATCATAATTTACTATTCAAAAATTCAGTAGAATAGAACAACCAGAACTTACGGAATCAGAAAATGGCCTAGAAACGCCTTACCTAGAATTAGGCATTCGACATGTATAAAATTTCAGAAGTTTAGATTCAGACTCAGAATAAGTAATATCAAGTAAGAATAGAAGATGTTATAGCAAGACTTATGGTTAGATAGAACAGTTAAAATAACAGAAATGAAATAGATAAGTACAGTCTAAGTGGGGGAGACTTAGTACCTAGACTTAATATATGCCCAGATAGTCACCCTGAGGTAGTTCGTGGGGACACGAACGGAATAAGTGGGGAGAGTTGTAACACCCCAATTTTTATAAGTTTCAATTATAGACTTTTATATTGCCATTAGAAAATAAGAAAAGTCTTTTCGTTAAGTTTTATTATAAATAAGGACCATTTGTGGAAAATAGTTAACGAAAAGGACTAACGGTGCAAAGGACTTAACGACAAGGACTAACGGTGCGAAGTTATAATAGAACCATGAAATTACAGAATTGCCCTTTGGCATTGAAATCTCAAAAAGTCCAGCACTCTCCTTATTCATACACGTGTTTTGGTACGTGTTTTACTTAGAGAAAAAGGAGGGATAACCTCCTAATTATCCATTCTAGTCTAAGAAAATTTCCAGGAGGATTCAAGGAGGTTAGATGATGTTATGATATTTCCTTTCAAGTCTTAAGGTGTTAGTATCATTCCCCAATCAAGGTGAGTAAGTAATTATGCTCTAATTCATGTAATGTATAATTAAGGGTTTATGCTAAATTAAGGTTCTATTGAACCCTAGCCTTGAATTATAGGGAATTATGGTTTAGATAATCATGTAATGTTATAATTAAGTTAAAAATCAAGTTGTTGAATCATGGTTAAGAGATTGGCAAGAATTCATGCCCGTAATATTAACCAATTAGCTTAATATATATGTCTAATTAGAAAGGCCCCAAATGATAAACTTTTATTACAATCTTAGTAGTATCTTAATAGTACATATAGACAAGATCTCACAATCTTACACAAGTACATGCATAAGGATGGCTAAATCTGAATTTTCACTCTCTTTAAAGTTTTTCGAGAAACCTCCATTTTGTTCTTTAGACAATAGCAAAAGGTATGTAAGTAAGTTGTTCATGTTTAGGTAATTTAGAATGTTGTTTATATTGTTAACATTTGCCTTCACAAATGTGTATTTTTCATATAAGGAACTAATTTTACATATTTAATATATACAGGACTGATGATTCCAATGAAAAGTATTCAGTTTTTAAAGTTAACTATGATGGTTTGTTCATTGAACTACCTTTAAGGTATGAATATGGGAAACTTTAAACACTTAAGTAAGCTAACTCAAAGAGGATAAGTTACTCTAAAATGTTTGATATGTTGGTCTATAAACTAGAATGTGAAATTCGCGATCTGTTTTATTGTATTCCTAAAAATAGCCAAGAAATAGGTTTAACAATTATTGAAGGTGACCATGATATGAAAAAAATCTATGCCTCTCCTTTTTTTGAAAACATTTTTTTAGAATTTTTCTTTTTGAAACTTATAGATTAAGCCAAAATAACAAGCTTTAAAAAACACTTTTTCTAAAACTTAGTAAATAAGCTGGAATAAGCAAAATAAGTTGACAGTTTAGCAAAAACTTATAAGTCTTAAAAGCTTAACTGAGAAGAGCACAAAAAGCTGTAATAAGCTACAACTAGGGCTGACTAAGCTACTAGGCCATTGAACTAACCTAAATAAGCTAAATTAACTCTAAAACAAGCAATCCTAATAAGCATAAACAATAAGATAAAAGCCTAAACAGATTTAGGCAAAGTGGCTTTTTGGTTTTGACAACTAAACTACTATATGCAGCCCTAAAATAAGCTGAGCAAATAAGCTCAAAATCCTAAATTAAGCTGAAACAGATCATGTTCGTACTACTAACTACTTGTATACTCAATTTCAGAAGCTATCACATATTCTAACTAACCTAGAATTTGGATTGAAAAGTAACATTTGAGCTTATTGAACTGATATACTAGAAAATTGATGACAGATTGCTCCAAACTTCTTAAACACAAAGTGCAGGTTTAAACTACTAACTTCTAAGGCATGAATAAGAAAAGAAAAATACAACTAAA
>BQNB010132812.1:0-18567 GCA_026074375.1 Tanacetum coccineum
TATAATCTACAATTGGCATTAGAGCTGCAGGAGTGTATTGTGTCATGTGTGTTGTTGTCTGGTTACTGTTCATACTCGATCACTATTTAAACTCGGTACTATTCAAACTCGGTTACTGTTCATACTCGGTACTGTTCCAACTCGGTAATATAACTGTTTATTCCGAAAATGGTTCCGAAAATGATTTTGTTCAAGATCGAGAGTGACATGAAGAAAGACAAAAGACCAGATCTACTACATGTGCACATCTACAGAATCTGTCTCGGTCAAACTCGGAAGTTAGAGTCAAATTTAGAAATATAACTGAAAAATGTTGTCGACATTACAAATGAATCAATTTTGATATCGACACCGAATTTCGATTCCGAGAATGAATCTTAAAAACCGGGCCAAACTCAGTGAGCCCAACCTGTCATTACGAGTCATATCATACCAAAGAGTAAATAGAAATGAAGAAAAAAAAGAAAAGGTGCTATACCAACAGATTCAACCTAATACAACGACAATCAATCTAAACCTCATCTAATCCATACAAACTTTCATCACATTTCAATCAACACAAATCCAAACCCAAGTTTAATCCTAAACCCTTCATCACAATTTCCATAACATCCACTCCATCTCCAAACTTTCACAAGAATCGAAACTGAACTTAATCGAAAAGAAAAACGATCACAGATTCATTTTCGTGTTTTTTAATTAATATGCAAGACCTTTGAAAGATCAAAACACGACTGAAGTATCATCATCGATCCGTGTGGGTTATAAACCCTTGTTAATATACGAAATTAAAGAGTGACACATAACAATTATGTTACTATCATTGTTTGTTTCGATTGACTCACTCAAAAATTCAAACAATACCTACTCGAGACCCTTACGGATCTTGAAGCCTTCATTCTTCCTGTTTAAGCACATGGTTTACATAAGGTGGTGGTGGATTTATTTGTACAAGTGATTGAGATGTATTAGGATGGTGATAGATGTGTTCGATTTGATTAGTTGATGGGAGGAGATGAAACTTGCATCGAGTGAAAGATGAGATAAGATGGATCTTTTTTCGGTGGTGACTGCATAAGAGGAGAGAGGCATATGAAGATGAGATGTGGGATTAGGGTTAACAAACTACCAAAATATTAGGGTATACATTCCTCTTATATATCTTAATTACTTTTGGGCTTGTGATATCTTTGGGCTCTATCCAAAAAACTGTACACTACAATACATGGAACAAGTATATTGCTTGTTGAGTATGCCAAGTTTATCATAAGTATGATTGGGCTGGATTTTCGAAAGATTTAAATGATTGGGCCAGTTTATTGAATTAAAACGTAGGCTGTCATAATAATGATGGACTGGGTTCTATCAACGGGCCAAGTTATTGTTGATATTGGAATGATGTATGATGATTTGGACGAGTATAAGTTGAAACATGGGCTGAAATTTATTTTATATCCGAAAAATTACTTAGTAATTTGCTACTAGTAATTATAGGATGATTGAGCCGGGAATAATATGCTATCATGACAAGTTGACTAGACAATGTTGATCCGTTGACGACATTCAAACACAACATTTGTCTAGTTTAATGACATTCTTGAACAACAACATAATAAACATGATACATAACACTAAAACGATCCGAAAAGATTCAATAAATGACAAACGGCTAAAGATTCGGATTACGATGACAAGTGATCACGGAGTTGATTTGGTATCCCTTATTTGAGATTGAAGTTGGATTTCACGAAGGCGTCTACTTATTTCATCATCGAGACTTCCTTCTATTTGCTACCCCTTTTCTTTAAACCCACATCTATTCGATTTGATGACTTGCTGATGTACAGCGGTTTTTATGAAATTAGAGACTTGAATATCCTAGTTACCAGCAGTCAGGGGTGGTTGGTTGCAGACATGGATAACTATCACTTAAAGGAGTTACGTTGTAGTACTCAGTGTCACACGCAGAAGTCGATGTGGATAATTTCAAGAGATGTTGTACTTCTTATACTTTTTTGGTGGGGTATAGAGTACTTATAGATTTAATCTTGCACCATTCTTCAATCAACAACAGTGCAAGCTTAAGTAACAAATTTGGGGGATTTCACTTCATTTTCAAGTTTGGTATATCAGGTTTACTTCACAAGTGACCACAACAATAGCCGACAGAATACGAGGTTGGTAAAGTTAGTCAGAGAATTCAAAGGTTGAGATGTAATCAGCAATTCTCATGGGATTCCAAGACAATGGTACTTCATAGTCTAAGCAAAATTCTTAAAGTTCTTCAACGACATTCATGAACAAGACCTTGATTATACCAAGTTTTCTTGATTCTTGCTTCATCTCCTCTACGGTTTCTAAAGACAAGAGGGTAATGCTTTGTTTGGATTTCAAGAATTGTGCTTAAGACAAGAACTTCTCGAGTATATGTGCGTACACGACAATGATGCGTCTGAGAGTTCGAAACCATCATGGGGGAAAATGTGTACATTCGGGACTTAATTGACTTTGATGTTACCATGTCAACTTCCTGGGGGAAGTAGTGTATACTACTTCACGTAGAATGGTTTGTGAAGTATTCTGCAAACGTGAGAAGAACAGTTGTTGATTTCTCGCATGCACCCTCGAACGAATATTCACCAAGATCTAATGACAAGAAGCAGGAGTATTTAGTGTGGGTTAACTTCTACAAAATTCCGCTATGCACGTCAATGACAAGTAGAAGATTGTTTAAGCTACTTCAAAGTTTTAGAATCTGGTTAAGATAGGGATGTTAGCTTGGGGGGAAGCTGATTCAGAAACTTCGCCAAAAAGAAGTCTATGAAGAAAGCTTTTCAAGACATGCTGCATGAATTGGGGGGAAGTTAATCCAACTCATGCATACTACAATGGTTCCAGAACAAGTAAAGACAATGAAGATCCAAGCTGGAATACAAGTTTCAAGACCAGGAGAACTTAAAAGACAACTTCAGCTTTGGAAGCGCTTTGGAAGACTTTATTCAATTGTATTTGTACTTGTTAGGAACATTGTAAGTAATTCCGTATATGTCCACATATTGGGGGAAGATTGTTAGCCTTAAAATATGGTGACAAACACGGAATTACATTAGTTTATTTATAGCGTGACACATAGGGACTAATAATGACAAGCTACGATAGTTGTGTGTCACTAGGACTATAAATACCCCCTCCATACTTCCATGGAGGGGTGAAGCTCACTTTTGTAAAAGTGTGTGTGTGTGTTTTCTCTCAACAACACACACAACTTCCCATCTCTTATCTTTTTCTCTCTAATAATATGGATACTTTTCTTTTCCATTTTACCAAGCCTCCGGATCTTGTGTTATAAGGGTGAATCGTGATAACAATTGGCACCAGAGCATAGGGGGAATCCGTGTTGTTTATCTACTGATTATTGTGGTTAAATATATTATATATTATATATATACTATTTTATATATATATATATATATATTTTATATATAATAATATAATATATATATATATATATTATTTATATAAGCAAATCTTACACGACCCCAATACAATTTTAGTTAACCTAATGTTTACGACCTGACCAAACATGATACTCGGTAACTATTCCAAAGATTCTATGATTCTACCTGAATTAGACGTAGTTGATTAGACTCTGTCTAATTAAGGTTAAGTGATGCAATGTTCAGACTAGTCAACTCCTATCATGTTTGTTGTTTTATGACAACGTCATTTTTGTTTATAGTTGAGGTTTTTAGTTTTGGAAAACCAGGGATTCTCTATAACTTACAACTCTGATACCAAGTCTGTCACACCCTGCTAAAGCGGAAACACGGGATATGACAGGATAAGGCACATTGCATAAGATAATAAAACATGCCATAATGTAGAATACTAGTAATCTTATGATCAAACCAAGAACAAGAGTGAGATGTGGGTTGTGATGTTAGAGATAGAATGGATGGAAAATGGATGAATTGTATAAAATGGAATATGGAAAAATGGAACAACCAACCCTCTCCAAGGCTAGGAGAGGGTTTATATAGTACCTATAGTGGCCGGCCATAGGCTAGGATGGGCCTCCCATGGGCCTTGGGCCGGACTAGATTACTAATCTAATCATTATACTAACTACGAGCTAAGACCTGTTACAACTTGGAAGTGACCGACACCTTTTTGCTTCCAACAATTCCCCCTAAGGGAGTTCCAATACCAATTTACAAAAACTTTAAACCTTGCATTAATATGCTTCATCTTTTGTCTTTAACTGTATCTTGACTTTCTCTTGAAAATTATGTTGTAGTGATCATTGATTCTTGGATGGCTTGTTCCTGAACTTGTATTTGACATGTGATCTGAGCATCTTGAGATCATCAACCAAGCACAATCTCTTCGCCATCTTGTAACTTTGCTCATCTTGTGGACTTGGACTTTGGACCGACAGCTATACCATTTTTTGATTTGTATGACTTGGAAGCTTTAAGTTGCATTTCTTTCTTGAAATTCTTTAATCTATATACATCGACAATTCTGAAAGATGTGTGGTATCAGAGTAGCGGAAGTCTTGAAACATGTACTTGAGCTTTCATGATGTCTTTATGTTTGTCGGTCGGGTATGAGCATGTGGCTATGGATCTTGTGAGCCAGCTGGAATCAGGGACCTCCACCACCATCTTTAAATAGCCTGCATAAAACAGTTGTACTCAAGTGGGGACGAATATGCTTTGTCATCTCGGCCTCAGGTTTGGTTGGAGTTTAACCTTCAGATCCGTGAAGGATCGAACTGTGATCAGATTAGATTCAATTTTGATGTATCTTTTGACATGAGTTCCAGCCTGTTGTTTTGAATCTTTCTAACACATAAGTATTAGATTCATCGTACTCAGCATGTTCTCATTATCGGAACGTCTCAAAGCAGACAGCACGATAAGAGTGAACCTGTGAGTTACTATCTCACCGATTGATATAGAAAAATCAATTTGAAAATCAATCGACGTGTCACTTGCTAAAGTGGTTTTGTGACACATCGAGAGTGTTAATCATTTCAAAATTCATCATCAATCGTTAATTCATAACCTGGAACAAGTTTGATTCTTATAGAATCGCACCATCATTTCTTTCCAGTTGTCACAAGTTTGATTCATAAAGAATCGCACAAGTCACCTACCATGAGCTTGTTTGATGTTGGCTCAAGCAGGATTTCCATCTTCATTGTGAATGAGTTCACTATGATGTTCTGGCAAAATCACAGGATCTTGCGTAGGACTCTAATGATATTACTTGTTATTCACATTGTGTGAGATATCAAGCATAATTATGACAAGTGTCCTAATGAGATTAATGGATGATCTCTTTTGGCTCTAGACTTAATTGTGCACTTTTCATTTTAGTGATCGGAGGCTGGAAGAGATCTGCTACATTTCAATATCAACTACTCGGAAGTGAGAAAGTCGAGAGAAATGGGTGTTATCTCCGTGAGAAATGGAACAAGAAGTCTTTTGAGAGACCTTGGAGTTGGGGGGGCTTGGGAGGGGTTATGCATAGCGTCATGGGGTCCTTGTCTGTCTTCAATGTAAGGATACATCCGAGTGTTTCTGACAGCTTATGTATTGGACCCGGGTTTCTGCCTAAGTGTATGAGGGCTTCTTTATTTTCACCCTTTTATCCTTTACATTTCTTTTTCTTTCTTTAACCCTACAATGCATACACGAGACTTCAAAAACTGACACTTGTTGGGTTTGTTCCATGTTAGCTCCATCTCAGTCGGCATTATTCACCTATCTCATTTTTTATCCTTTTTAATCAATACTATGGACTTCTACTCTAATAGTGGATATCATGGGTAGATCCATCGTTCTGGCTGGATAATGTGTATGATTACCTAAGCCTAACCGCATTATACTTAATAAATTAAGAACTTGGTCGGTATTTTGGGTATTTCTTCACGGATCCTTCCAAAAACTTTGAAAATTTCAATCAAACAAGTGTTTGATATAATATCAAAAAGATTTACACTTTGTGCTGTTTTTCAACATCACTTTAAATGCTCCCCCTCTAACATGTGCATCTTAATCGTAGTACATGCTAGGTATGAGTTGCATTGAGTCCGATTTTATTTGTCATTCTGTCAATAAGATTAAGTCCAGGTTAATCACATTTTCTCCCTTATCCATAATGTTAATCCATTGTTATTTTGTGTTTCAATTGATTAACGTTCGGGGACAAAAATTGAGTAATGCTAGCAGATTGGAATCATGTTATTGTCCCCCTCAACTTGGAGGGTTTATAAGATGGTAAAGAGTACAATTATTTGAAAATTTTAATTTACTAAGAAATTCTTGAAAAATTTGTACTCGAGCACATCTTATTTTTCACCAAAAATCTACACTAGTAATGAACATATTCACAAGATAAATGTATTTACGAGGATTGACCTTTTTAAGATGAGAACAACATATGATAAATCATATGGTCCTTTGTAGTAGCCGTAGGTCACCCCCGTATGGTCTTCCACCTACAAATCTCTCCAAACTCACTCTTTTATACCTCCTTGTCTTTAGCATTTGTATTCGCCTGGATCATCAGCTCTAGGGCATTTTGCTTTGTCACGTTGGTCCAAAAAAGTCTGTGGAGATACTCCATTCTAATTCCCTTGAGGCGATCATTTAGAGCAGTCCGAACATCATCGAGAGTACCATCGCTGAACTTGTGTAGTTCGTCAATGCGCATCAATCTGTTCTTCTTGTCTTTGTTCTCGTAGATGAATCCTCTTGGATCGGAGTATGGTGTATAAGCGTCTCGTCTTCTCAGATTGGATCTGTACGTGTCAGGCTTTGTGAGGTTGAGTTTCTTTTGATAGCTTTCAACCCCCAATTGAAGATCTTCCACACGCCTTTGGATGACAACGCTTCTTGTGAACATTCTTAAGGAGACATTAAATGCAATACGTTCTTCAACGTTGAGATTTGTCACTTTTCCTTGCACGAGAAGAAGCAGCATATCTTCAATGTCTTGGATCCTTAGTCTGTGGAAGTCGCCTTCTTTGAACTTGTAAAGAACGTCATCATCCCTTCGTACAGTAATCCAGTCAAGATGCTTGTAGTTTTGCCATTCGACTATTTCCACCTTAGTGACAGCAATAATCCGTCTTTTTGAGTAGACGTCACGAGCTGATTCCCTTGTGGTCGCAAATGCATAGAACTGTCTTCGCTTTTTGCCCCAATGAGAGATTCCCCAGAGGGCGAATTTGTCGTATTTGACAATCATTTGACTCCACATTGAGTTGGGCACTAAGTCTTCTATCCATTTGATATGCCCGTAATCTGCAGCCATGGTCTTTGTAACTGAAGTAGAATACTTGCGGCTTGACTCACCACCACGTAGGTACTCAAGGTCGTTATTGATGAAGTGAAGAAACGGTATAACATGACGACCTTGAGAATTTGGAACCAACGGTAGTGGCTGTCGCAGATCATGAGGATATTGGCGGCCTTCGGGGTTGATCCAGTCCAATTTTTCGGTTGTGGCTTTGTAGACTTCTTCACAAAAGTATTCAAGTTCAGTCAAACTTTTGCATGTTCCTTTCATCAGCTCAAATGTTGGACCTGCTAACAATTCAGGTGTTAGTGTATTAACATTTAGCCGGTTCATCACAAAAGCGGAGAAGTCAAATGTAGTGTCGGTTAGTTCATCGAATGACTCTCGAGGGTCTTGTCTTCGTGCCAGATTGCTTAGCCAAGGTTGGACAGATTCATGAACGGCAGGAATAGACTTATTCCATGCATGATCAGGAGAAGGTAGTCGTGTAGGTTGTTGAAACCAGTCAGGAAGATGTTGGACCTCTTCATCTGCTTGTATCATGGACACCTGTTTCAAACTCCTGGTGTGCAGGTGCTTCAAAGACATCTGTAGTTTGCATAGTTTCCTCTACCTGAGCAGATTGGCTAGCAGATTGCTTGTGAGTCTTAGAACCTGTAGTAGTAGTCTTTCCTGGGCTTTTGTGTTGGTTATCGTTCTATTGGGCACTGCGTAGTATAGTGGCTCTTTTCCTGACCTTCTTCTTTTGGACCCCCGGTCTGTTCCAGCGGAGGGTTCTTGATCATCATCTGCCCCGTCTCGAGGTCTTTTTATTGTGACCGTATCGCCATATGTATCTGACAGAATTTTGTCGGCTTCATATGCATCAACTAATGCCTTGTAGAGCTGCCTTTGAATGTCTGACCTGTTGATAGAGTTGTTAGCTTCCATCTTGTCAATTAAGATCTTTTTCAGCTTGTTCTGAAAGATTTAGACTTGCTACAGCATGAGACATGTTGGACTCCTTTGATGATCGTTACCAGTACCTCAGACTCGATGTTGATCGATTACTAACTTTCTTAATTTTTTGGGAGTGTATTTTTGGGAGACTTCCTTTTTTTTTTATTGTCCTTGATTACTTTCTTCATCCTTTCATCGATTGAATACAAGGAATTGTTTATTGATGATTTGACTCTTCTCAGTATGCTGTCATTCTTCAAATTGGACGCGACTTCCAATGCTTCCTTCATTTTTTTTGCTAGATATTGATCAACGATGACAGGAATGGAGGAGAGCAGTTAAGATATTGATTTGTTTGTCTGAGTTCGAGAAGTGTCTTCTAAACGCTTTTAGTCTGTAATCAAAGGCCCCCAAACAACGAAGCAAAGTTAGGAAGATTTTGTAGTGAGGAGCTTGTAGTGGTAGCCGGTGTCTGAATTGGTGGTTGTTGTATTTGAAGTACGAGAGGATTCGGTGTTGGAGGACGATTGGTTGGTGCAGAGAAGGATGGTTCCATAATGGCAGTGACAGGAGTGTCAATTAGAGAGGTGGCTTCAGCATGTTGTCCAAAAATATCATCAACACCGGTATCTTGATTTTGATTCAGCATGTTGGAGAGATGCCAGATGATACTGACGAAACTCTGTTGGTTGACCTAAGGATTTACCGGAGTAGGGTCACATGAGTGTCTTCAATTTTCTGGGTTGCTTGAACCTGGGGCAATATAACATCTGTCATTACATCATCTCTTCCTTCAAGATTGGTATTGGTATCTTCGACCGCCTCATTTCCTTGATCCTCTTCATATGTATCATCTTCATCCGACTTTGCTCCTTCAACATTCGACCCATCAACTTCTTTGTCACTGTCTTCTATCTGATGATGAATTTTGAGAGGGGGGTGTGATACTATAGGATCAAAAGTATCACTCTTCATCAGTTTACTCTTCTTGTTTTATGTCATCTTCCTGAGTTGTGGAGCTTTGGATGAATAAAAAATCATCACCTCATCTTTTTGTTTCTGTCGTTCTTCATCATCTCATCTTGAGCTTTCTCTCATCGTCATGATCATCATCATCTTCATCATCCTGTGTAGTCTCATTAACATCATTTTTATCTTCATCTTCATCATCTTGAGCTTTCTTATCATCTTGATCATCGTCACTTGATTTCCAGAGATATCATCATCTGAGTCATAATCAGGTGCATCGGGAACCCCTGGTGTAACACCAGTTCCTTCATCTGCAACCAGAACCACTGGCATGAGAGCTTGTGAGTTTCTTTACGGCTTCTTTTTGTGATTATCTTGAGTTGCTCAGCCTCTGTCAAAACCGCCTCAGAGATAGTCTCATACTTTTGTTAGTTCTTCTACTTTCTTTTCTAAACTTCTTTTCTTTCTTTCTTGGGGGAGTGGGAAGGCTTTCTGTTTTATAGGTTGTATCTGTATTAGCTTTCTTCTTTTACTTCTTTTTGTTCTTTGGAGGAATTGTATCCCTGTTGCTATAACATAAATATCTTGTTTGATTCAGAGTTCGGTTGTCCTCGTTTGTTATGCTTTCTGGCATGATTGTCCCGTACAATTGAGTGTCTTCATTCCTTGAGTGACATTGATTGTGTGAAACATTGGTCATTCTCTGCTTTATGGCAATTTAATCTTGTTTTCTTCGAGGATTGAAGGGTCTTTTTCCATGACAAAGATGACGACTAACTTGGTGGAACGAGGATAGTACATGCATTTGCCCTTCATTCGTATTTTTGTTCTCTATCTGGTAAATGAAGTCCTTCCCAAAGAATGTTAGCATAATCAAACATTATTCTTATTGTACATACACAAGATTTGTGCCTTGAGAAGACGAAGACTGTCATAGGATGGTTTACCACTGAGACATTTGTTGATGATAGCAGCAAATGATCTCCAGGGTTGATGAAGTTTATTGACATTAACATCAGTGATCTTCCTTATTTCCTCCAGAGTGACCATGGACTAGCGAGAAAGGCAGATTCTCATCTCAGAGGTGGTTCTTCAAACTTCTTATTACTGACTTTAGGGAAAATTTGAAGAATGTCTCTGAATTGATCAAGACCGAGAATGTGCTTTTTGTTATTCATCTTGAATCTGACAGATCGGTTATGAACATAAGCAGAGGCCCAGAATTCTTGCATATAGATCTCTGGAGCATCAGCAGTGACTTAGAATGCATTGTAGAAAGGAGTGAGCTTTAACACATCGTAGACCACTTGAAGAGTTGCTTCCTTTGATGTGACATATCCGAGCTTAAGCGAAATTACATTTACCAATCTTAAGTCGGTCAGCAAAGAGCCACCAATGCATCAATCCTAAGCAATTGATCCGCTATTGAGATTTCCATGAGTCTGTTTAAGAAAGAGTGAGTGCAGTTTATAAGAAGACACAATCATTCATTGTGAGAACCTTTAGTACTTTAGCATTTTGAAGGACTAATCAACTTAGATAGAAAAATAGCGTATGAGAACAAGGCACCTATTCCTAACTACTATAGTTGATGTAGTTAACCTTGGTTTTGTCATGCTTTTACGTATATTTTTAAAAACTAAGTGATTGTTTAATTTAATCACTTCGTTAGAAAAAATCTGATCTTAAGTTGTTATGTCGATAATATATTGGTTTTAGTGTTGATAACTTCACTTGTTCGGTCCTCAAAGAAACACCTTGATCGGTTTCCACTATCTATCACTCATTCGGTCCATATACTTAGTCACTCGTTCGGTCCTTAATAGACATTCACTCGTTCGACTCATACTAGCTTCACTCGTTCGGTCCTCATAGTCATTCACTCGTTCGGTCCTTTTAGACTTTCACTCATTCGGTCCATACTAAATTCACTCGTTCGGTCCTCATTAGGACACACTCGTTCGGTCATCACTATGATTTGCTTGTTCGATCCTACTAGACTTTCACTCGTTCGGTCCTACTGGATTCACTCGTTCGGTCCTCATTAGGACACACTCGTTCGGTCCTCACTATGATTTGCTCGTTCGATCCTACTAGACTTTCACTCGTTCGGTCCTTATTTTACAAATCAATAGTTCGGCTCCCTTTTACTCGACACTCGATCGTATATAGTAGGAATCAATCGTTTTGGCATCCTTTTTACGACACTCGATCGGTCATAATTATGGAATCACTACTGATCGAATTCTATCTCTACACGACACTCGTTCGATCCTTATTTTCATATTTCTCGATCGATTCATACAACTAACCACTCGTTCGGTTCATATTATTATGCTCGTTCGATTCATGTTTATTTTTGATCGTTCGGTTTTCTTAATGATTTTCTAGATCGACTCTAACAGTTAACTCTATTCTAGCATATCCATTAAACCATGCTATAACAATCTTTCATAAAACATATAACATTTATGCATATTTCTTATGTATTCGAGCACAAAATAGTCAAAAACAAGATTAAAAAACTACGAATATATAAATCTTAACTAACCTATACATATATTACACCTAATAATACAAAAGCCCCCAATCAATTTGAAGATTTAACCACATTTTGATTTTAAGAACCCTAATTTTATAATTAGGGCAATTTTTGATCAAAAATGGCAAAAACTAACAATTCTTTTGGGATTTCGAGTTGATTAGGTGATGATGATCACAATTTAAGTTATACCTTCGAGATGAAACGGAGTGAATTAGCTTGTTTGATGTGATTCGAGTGAAAAGTGTTCGTGTGTGTGTTTGAGTGTGTGGAGATTGTGTGAACAGTGATGGGGACGGGTGGGGGGTGGTATTGTTATAAACCAATTTTAACTTTGACACATTTGGCCCCTCATCTTAACACTACTTATTAATCTTGCAAATTAGGTTTTATAAGGTATATTCAAGTTAAACAAATAGCACACATGGTCCTTAATGTTTTATACTCTCATACCTATAGACATAATTTAGCAAACTACACCCTAAAGGCATAAAACAAGTAACACATAATGCACAATCGAGTTAAACTTAATTAACTTTCTATCATGAGATATTACGTTATCGTTTGAAAATATTTTTCCCTTTTGACAGCTCATTGATCATGACAAGAATTTTGACATACTCTCACCCTTTAAAAATGACCCGTTTTTATTTAAAGGAGCTGTAGGAATTGTTGAGAAGTCAAATGTATCTGAAAAATTATTTTCAGATGATGGAATATTTCTTGTTTGTGACAAAACTACAAACACAGATAAATAAGATTTTCTTAAATTATTCACATAGATGCACTGAACGTACACTTATGGATATGGGAAGCACGGGTTGTGGATGCAAAAGTTATCATCCATTGCCTGTGCCTATGTCATAAAAGTAGACCAATTGCCAGAGAATATATTTCCCGTTGTTAGGAACAACTGTCTTTTAGACGACATGTTTTCCTCAAGGTGAAAAGCGGGTTAATATCTGAAATAATAGCAAGCAGATTGCTGTTTTGAAAAAAAACATTTAAACTTTGCACGAATTTAATTTATGGACCACGTGTCTTTATTTGAAAGGACATTTTAGGGAAGTAAATCTATTATGTTTGCAAAAGACATGCCATTGAAAACTTCTTTTTGAATTTTTCTCATTTTTTAATTTTGTATTTTGTTTTTATAAAGGTTTTATAAAAATGAAATCGTTTTTGCTTTTTTTTTTTTGATTTTATATTTTTTCTTTTGGTTTTATAAAATTTTTATGATAATAAAAATTCTTTTTGTGTTTTTTGATTTGAAAATTTACTTATTATCACAGGATTATTAGAATAGGTACCATCACTATTTCATCTAATCTTCATCTGCCAATTGTTTCAGAGTCTCCGGCGAAAAACTCCGCTATGGCAACAGCTTGATTTGATAAGAAATTCTATTCTTTCTCCGCCAGAGCTTTAGTGAAGATGTCCGACCAATTGATTAATCTGTATTGACAAAGTTAGTTCGATCACAACCATTCTCAACATGATCTTGATGTTGTTGAAAACCTGATGTCTTATGCTTGGATCTGGATATGTTGATCGTTGTTGCAGACATAAGGCAAAATAGCGCTTTTGTTATCACGTACATTGGTATTTTATTGAATCCAAATACACATAGTCGGTAAAGTTGTGATCTCTTCAAAGGAATTGAGCACAACAAACGGACAAACAGCAATATATTTCAGCTTCCGTAATGGATTTCGCAGCGCTTTCTGCACTTTTAGGACGACAGAATGACAAGTCTATCACCCAAAGTTGTATGTGCCAGATGTGCTCGGGGTGTATCTTGACAACCTGCGTGATCCGCATTGCAAATGCTTGTGTCATAGGAAGATCCTTCGGATACAAGACCACGATGTTTGGTTACTTTGTGATACCGAAAAGATCCTTTTTACCGCATTTAGGTGATTTTCGGTAGGCTAGCCGGATACCGGGCACACATGCAAATAGCAAATTGGTAGGTCAGGTCTTCGGGCGGTAGTTAATAAAGAGGGTGCCAACATACCACGTTAGGGTGATGGATCGACGCCTTACCATCTTTATCCCGTATCCAGTTTGGACTTCTCCCACCCTATAGGAGTATCCATGAGTCACAAGATTCATAGCCATATTGTCTTTTAGTGTTTCAAGAGCTTTTTAGATTGATTTTTGAAGATGCTATGGGACTTGAGAAATCTGTAGTCTAAGAAAAATGAGATTTTACCATCTCGACATTCTTGAATTTTTGTACATCATTATTTTAGCGAATAGATTACAAAGTTCAGGAAGTAGATGCAGCAAAGTTAAATATAATCGACATAGTTGTACCTGTAGAAGTCGTTGCCTCTCTACGGATGAACTTAGTAAGATCCACTGGCCTTTGGAGAAGTCATTGGATATCAGGAATGAAGACAACATTTCATACCTCGGCCGTGGAGCTTGTTTTCAACCCATCAAAGAGCTTTCTTTAGCTTGTAGTCGTAGTTAGGGTTTGGTACTGGATCACTAATCCGTCCGGTTGGCTATCATAATCTTCTTCTGCAGATTACCATTCAGAAAATGCAGTCTTCACATCCATTTGATAGATGACCATGTTCATGTGAGCAGCAAACGCAAGAAAAATTCGTATAGCCTCTAATCTTGCAACCGGAGCGAATGACTCTTCGAAATCGATACCCTCCTCTTGGCGATAACTACGAGCGACCAACCGAGCCTTGTTTTTCAGAATACCTCCTAACTCATCAATGTTAACTTATAGATCCTCTTAAGAGAGTATGAACAAATGCTTTGTAAGGAGGGGGAAACAAGTTCCCAAACCTCCAGCAAGTTCAAATTCATCAACGTTCACTCTTGAATTGCTTCAATCCAACAAGCTTGAGTTAATGCGTATTTGTGTGCTTGGGTTCGACTGATGTTAGAAATGCATCATTGTAGCAGAATAAGGCGTGTTCATGGTTTTGATAGTCGTATGGAAACTGGTCTGGTCGAGAGGCACCGATTATATTTCAAGTGGGTGATCCTTAGTTTATTTGTATTGTGTTTAGAAAAACTTGGGGATACGGAGGCACAATTGTATGAGTAATCTGATGATGAGATTGATCAGAAGTAACTTCTGGAATTGGAATACCGAAGTATCTAATCATTATACTAACTACGAGCTAAGACCTGTTACAACTTGGAAGTGACCGACACTTTTCGTGTTTCCAACATAACGGGTCATAGACGTCTGGTTAAGATCATCCATCATAGTTAAATCTCTCTCAATGAGAGTCTAATAGTTAGTTAGTTTAGCCCCAAGGATCATTTGATCTTGGGGCAATAGATTAATAATAGAAAACCTTGTTTGATAACTTATTGTTCTTTATTATTCCGCTGCATATATAAGTTATCTGTAAAACTAATCCTAGATGGGCTAAACGATTCTCAACATGTGGTATCAGAGCGGGTTGCTCTTGATATCTAGGATGTTACAAGGTTTTTATGGTCGACTTTATGAAGAAAGAAGCTGCTGGTTTGAATTGAAACTAAACCCTAATTCCTCTAGGGTTTCAAAGGATGCTTGGTGTTCACAACGACAACAACTTTGTTTGATCTCTCGAGTTGTAACTACAAAGGTTTGATTTTGCTATTATTCTCAAGATCTTTTCTGCTAGTAAGGGTTTCATATATGTCTTCAGTCACGTTAACAAATGTTCAAAAATCTCAGAATTAGGGTTTTGGTGTGATCCCTAATCAGTCGCATATGTGGCTGTTTGACATATCTTGAATGTATTCTTTGTTGTTAAACCTTCTGATTCATGAATTATATGATCATGATTGTTTACTGTTGGATCATGATCATATATTAGTTAAGGTTTTTGAGAAACCCTAGTATGGAAAATTGAAAGCAGCAGATACGCGTCACAGGTTGTCAATATTCATTGGTTATGTATAGCAGGTGTGATCTCCACAATTGGTGTGATCTATATTGGCTGTTTAAAGTTTATACTGCTACGTATGGATTAGTACTGCTCGGTTTATCACTTAGTGCTGCTGTTTAATTGTGGGTTAGTACTGCTCATATTCACACTTAGTACTGCTCATATGATTTTAATACTGCTAGTGGTCAGAGACGACTCAGTGACTGTTTAAGTGTCGCTAAAAGATATGGGAGGAAGGAGCATACATATATATGACAGATTGGTGACAGATAATGTGTCGCTAACAGCAGTTTTGTGACAGATTTAGTAACAACTTTATGACGGAAAAAGTGTTGCTAATTGGTTTGGATGTTGGTACCGCTAGCATTGTCCGATGTTGGACAAACAGACGCATTTTGGATCTCGGATAGATGATGAAATTATGGCTCGTTTTGGGGATTATTATGAAGAAAATTGATTATTGCTTATTTGATGTTGTAGTTGATTTTCACAGGTTTGTGTTCTTATCATATCTCAAATGGCTTACAACATTTTGAGATAACTTGTTCGTGCTTAAATGGTGTTGACGAAGAATTGACGAATCTAGCAAAAGTGTGTGATTTTTCTTATGGTGCTCAATGCTCACATTTGCTATCACTTGAAGGAGTTACGTTATTGTGCTCAGTGTCTCATTTTATAGGTTAAATGAGGATTTTGTCAAGAGGTTGCGGTCTACTTATACTTTTTCCTGTTTGGTATGAGTTCGACGTCACATGGATAGTGCAAGACATGAGACACAAGTTTGGGAGATTCAATTTTCGTTATACTTGATTTTATTCATCAGTAATCACTACTTGGAGCCTACTGAGTTCGAGATTCAAGAGATGGTTAATATACTTTTCAGGGGAAGCTTATTGTTCACATATTTAACCATCTACATGCACCACTTGAGGGGAAGTGTTCACAAGTTGCATATCTACACAAGACCCCTATTGGATGATTACAAAAAGGGGAAGAAGACTACAAGAGATATAGTTTGCAACTTAGTATTGTGGTGACATGTTCAAGAAGATCTTAAGTCAAGGGGAAGCATTGTTTCATTCATGGAGATTGTTTTGTAATATCAAATAGGGGAAGATTGTTGGGATCTCAGATTTGATGATTACAAAACTACATATGCATAAATGAAGAAAGATGAAACAAAAGGAAACAAGATATGTTAAAGAAGGAAACAAGATCAAGATTAATGTTGATTGAGATGTTACAAAATCAACATTAATGTTGAAGATATAGATTAGTCAAACATTAATGTGAAGATTAATGTTAATTAATTAGTTTCCTAATTGTATTATGTTTCCTTTTGAAACAACAAGGACTTAATGTGATAAATTAAGTTAGCTTCCTATGTAAGCTAGGTTTTCTTGTAAACCCTATATATAAAGGGTCATAGGCGTCTGGTTAAGATCATCCATCATAGTTAGATCTCTCCAATGAGAGTCTAATAGTTAGCTTATTAGTAGTTATCTTATTAGTTAGTTTATAGTTTATGTATTAGTATGAATAAAGAAAACCTTGTTTATAACATTGATGTTCTTAGATGTGATATATTTTTGTATTTTTTTTATTTTAGTGGATGATACCTTTATTAAACCATTTGTCAATGGTATTCAAGATGAGGAATTCTTGGTCAACGTGCTTTAATGAGTTAAAGATAGTTATTAGGAAAGAAGAAAGTTTCATAATACAATTAGAATTCCTTTATGAATGTTTTAATTAGTTCCCTTGTAAGTCTTAAGGACTCTCTATATAAAAAGATCCATAGACATTGTTTAGAGTGTGCACAAGAAAAAGATGTAAACACTAAAAGGTGTGTGCGTCTAGGTATCATCCCTAATAAAGTTGCCTAGGGTTTAGAGTTAGTTTTGTAGTTGTACAACAAGAAGTAGATGCTAGCATAAGTGGTGTAGCCTCAAGAATCTTATGATTCCTGTTACAGTTTGTTGATGTAACCGTATTATCTTGATCAAATAATATTGGGGCTGGAATGTTTGGTAAAACCTTGTTGAATATCTTTGTTCTTATTCCGCTTTGTTTTTATAACTTATGAACATTGATATTATCCTATATAAAGGTCTAAACAACCTGAGCTTAAACGGTCAAACAACCTATTACGTGTTTTAGGTTTCCACAATTGGTATCCGAGCCTCGTGGCTCTCGATCTAGGATCTACAAGGTTTTAAAAAAACCTAAAACCCTAATTTTTTCAAGAATTCGTTTTGTGGTTAAAAAGTTTTCTAGGGTTTTGAAGTTTAATTGCTATAACAATCTTTATGATCGTCCTCTCTACCTTTTTGGTATGCAATACGATCTTCAAGTATTGTTATTATTCAAGGGTTTCTTGGTAAAATTGATTTATGATAATGGATCTAGATCTCTTCGTATATATTTTTATCATCATCATTATTAGGGTTTTATGTGAAACCCTAATACCATGGCTGCTCATTGATTTAGTTTGATTATATTCGATCTTTGTATATATTTTTGTTTCCACATTGTTTTCTGTGACTTGTGCGTATGGACTATGAAGTAGCACCCCATTGTTACCATTCTGCTGCTACCAGAATTTGGGGATGTTACAGATGGTATCAGAGCTGAAGTCATAGAGAACTAGTTCGTTTTCAAAACCTAGACTATAACCATGTGTTTTTAAAAAATTTAGAGTCTCTCCTTGTTTTATCCGATATCCGCACGCGCATGCTCCCTGATCCCCTATAAGCTCTCTTTTGCCTCTTTACTACTATTACATGGGTAACGAGTATTTAATACTTGTTTATGATTTCGTTCTTTTACGTCTATCATATGACGTCCTACTATTTACCTTATATCGGTCCGTTATATAAATATTGATCACTCTGA
>BQNB010132813.1:0-17807 GCA_026074375.1 Tanacetum coccineum
ACAGGAACCGGGGCCTAACAGATCCGTATTACACCTAATTCGGACCTAATCAAGGATCGTCCAACTTTTGTATCAACACTTATACTTACTGAAAATCCGCGAGGCCTCCTTCATTGGAAAGTAGACTCGTCGTACTTAGTTTTAGAATCAAGAAAACCCACAATAGCTTTTCGGGAGATTAAGTTATGACACGCGCAAGATGACCCAAAATTCTGCACAAAACTAACTAGTGCAGAATTTGACACAACTCGATTCCAAACTTCCGACGGACATGAAAAATTCATTTTTAAGAGTTATCGAACGCATCCTATATCAAAACGAAGCTACGGACGATACCTAACAAAATTTTAAGTAAAAATTTAGTTTACAACATTTTAATTTTGCCGAACTAACCACCTAGTTTTCTGCCCAAGTTTATACTTCATTTTAACCCATTCCGACTAATATATTATAAAAATTATCCATTTTGACTCATTTAAAAGAATCAAGACGTCTAGACGCGAACAAAAGCGAAAGACTAACTTACTAATTGTAATTTCAGTTTTAGTTACTATATTTTAAGCCTAATCATTTGTTAAAATATAATTTGACCATTAAAAGAATTTCGCTAAGTTTGACTTTTTATTATACATTTTTCTTAAATCTGACCTGTCTAAAACAACCCGCTAAATCACATTTTCACGACTCGGACTCTATAGCAATTTGATGTAAAACGACATTTCGGACAACTTTTTAGTTTTAGCCGAGACCCGAAACCCAACAGAAAATGACCAAAATACCCCTGCAAGTTTCTGCAGAAAAGAAAATTAACTCTTTTTTTACAAAAAACGCAGTAGAATTCTTTAAAGTTTTGACCTGTCATTACGCATTTTTAAAGCCAAAACAAGCCTCTCGCAAAGTTAAAACGACATTCCGCTTCCGGAACAACTTTTTATTTTAGCCGAAGACCGAAAACCAACAGAAAATACCCAAAATACCTTTTACGATTCGCAGAAAATGTATTTTTACACGAGCTGATTGAGACTTTTTACCATATTCCAAACTTCTAGGCCCGCCAACTCTTCGGTTGAGAGTTAAAAGTTGTGCCATAACTCGAATAAACTAAGGACATCCCCCCCCCCCTCTACCATAATCAATAGACCTAACACAGATTGAAATAATCTCGACACCACCAAACCCAAAAGGGTTGTCCGATTTCTGTCCTTAACTTTCCTAACTAAAAACCCTTCCAAACGCGATTTTCACTTCGACACAAACTTCAAATCATGTCTAATCTAACGCTATCCTTCATCACCTAATCCAATTTCAATCATCCAATCACTCAATCTAACACATCACTAACCAAGGATTCATAATATCAATTTACGACACACATGCATACATATTAGAAATTAATTAACATAATAAGGTTACAATATTACTTACAAACTCAATGCAATTCAAAGAATAATCAAACCAATCAAACCCTCTTGGTTTTGATTTTGGCCGAATCCACAACACCAAGGATAATAACCCGAAACTTATTTTGCTTCACAAACTTATGTTTTACACACAAATTTATAAACCCTTGTTACTCATTGACTTCAAATTATATCAAACCCTCACAATTGGAAATTCAAAAAAAATCAAGAACTTAATAGAAGTTCTTGCCTTGTTGATTGTATTAGAAAAAATTATAGGGTTTTTATATAGGATTAGCGTAAAGTGTTTTTAAGATAGATTGTGGAATTTTTGATGTTGATGTTGCTGCTGGTTGTCAACCCGGAGGGAAGAAGGGCCAAGAAAACATTTCTTTTCTTATGTGTTTGTGTAGTGTAGAGTTTATGGAATGAGTGAAAATACGGATTTATGTATATCTATATCAAATATTATATATAATCAAAATCTACAATAAATATATATCAATCTAAAAAGACTTTACCAATTATTTGATTTTCATCAATAAAAAAAAACTAAACAAGGACCGTTTGTTTGCTTTTTGACACGCCCTCCATCCATGTGGTGGAGGCTTGGTTTTGGGCATTTTCTTTCCTTTTTACTTATATTATCTAAGTTGTCGGCCCAAAAACTATCTAACTCGTTAATTTTTATAAAAACAACAGATTTTTGAACTCGGTTTTCTTTTCCGGCCAACATGAATGTGAAGTCGAAAAGTATTAAAAATAAAAAATAATAAGCTCCCCTTTTCCTCTCGAAGCTAAAATATGGAATTATTGATTTTTCAAACGTTAAAATGGATAAATATTCAAGGCACGATTCGTAACTAGCTAAAACGACGATTTTTGTTAAAACGGCTAAAAATAAAAATAATAAATTCCATAAAAATTAGAAATAGAATTTAGAGTTCGGTTTAAATATTGATCTTAAATTCAGAAATGTTACATTAAAGCAATGCATTGGATGCGGTTCACTACTTAATGTATTGTTTGTTCTAATGTCATTTACCTTGTGTTTTGTATTCTCCACATGACTTTGACTGTCTTGTTTCACCACATGACTTTGATTGTTTTTTACGGTGTTGGTAACAAGGTAAATACAATGGATAATCAGATTTGGTAATTCTTTCCTTTCATTACAAACAATTATTACACACCACTACAGGATACCTCTTAGGTTTCTACTAAATGTCCTAAATGAAATCTAATTTGACTTCTCAAAAGTCAAACTCAACAAAAGTACCCAAACCACTGCATAAGAGAGCAACATAAGTACTCAAACCATTCGCAAACTACAAACCAAAATTGCTACTTCAAAGATAACACCACAGAGATTACAATTACAAAAACTAAAAAAGTTAACTTCCAGAAAGTCAACCTTTTAACACGTTGACTTAATTCAGTCCTAGTTTCATCCAAAACACCTTCAAGTTCTTCAATCCTTGCTTGACGGCTTCTTTCAGTATCCAAATGACGTCTTTGATTAGAATTAAGTTTAGTGTATATCTCGTACAAGTGCATCCTATACCAATCATATTCAAGCTCTTCATCAAACCAATCCCATTTAGCACATTTTTTCCTAACAGGTCTCTACAATCAATCAAACAATCGAAAATAGTATTAATAATTGAAATAATAAGGGTATTGTACTAAGAAAATAGAATTATGATTTACCGATCAATTAGGGCAAACCAAGAATCTCTGAGCTGGGTTTGTGAGAGTCCAAGCCGTTAAAACTCTTGATAGGAGCTCAGTTTCACATTTTATGTTTGAGTTATAAGAGGAAGAGGGTGTATAATTTGGGGGAAAGGGTAAATGGGGATTATAACCGTTGGGTGATGTTATAACTTGGGGGAAAGGGTAAATCGGGTTTAACTCAGCCGGGTTTTAATGCATTGGAATATCAACGTAGGAAAAGAAAAATAAATTTTAACTAGGTGTTAACTCAGTCGGTAATATTACTTATATCTACATGTTACAACAAGTTTCATTACGTAAATAGATAATAAAATATGAGTTACCTAAGTCGGGTTATTTTGTAAACTACGTTGTTATTTAATGGCTTTATCCCAAAGATAAATCCTTTCTGCTAGATTTAGAGCCATTAATGTAACACCTCCAAAATGGGTCGCAACGAAAATATGTCCGGGAGTGTTACTTCATAATACAACAGCACAAGATATGAGAGAACGACTTCTAAATAATTCGTTTGAAAAGTAATCTCGTTGATTTTATTTAAAATTGAACTTGATATAACATTTATCCCAAAGTTGCATCAAAATGTAAGACTGAAATAGTACAACGAGATTTGATAGTTTGAATGTAAGAAGAAATCCATGAATGTAATCTTGTAAAATTTGGACTTCAATGCACATCAGTTATGTCAAGCATCCTATTCGCCTAAGAAATACATGCTTAAATGTGTCAACATAAAGTTGGTGAGTTCATAAGTTTATGTAAGTATAAATGTTGGATCAAGGATTTATAAAGTGTGTATGACCATTTTAACCTATATAATAGTCACAAAAATGTAAGTATAAATGTTGTAATCAAAGATTTATAAAGTGTGTGTGACCATTGTAACATATACAATAGTCACGAAAATGTAATTACGACCGCACTAACAGAAATCTAGAATATGTGCCCATTTAAGGTGCCCTACCTGGAAAACCCGAGCAGTGACTTAATAGACATGTGCTCATACCAAGTGCCCCTCCCGGAACACCCGAGCAATGACTTAATGGACATGCGCTCATACCAGGTGCCCTACCTGGAACACCCGGGCAGTGACTTAATGGACATGTACTCATACTAGATGCCCTACCTAGAACACCCGAGCAGTGACTTAATGGACATGTGCTCATACCAGATACCCTACCTGGAACACCCGAGCAGTGACAAGTTTGTAAATGAGCATGTAACAATTTTGTAAATGAGTTATGAAAACGAGTATGTAAACGAACATGTAAATGAGTTTAAAATCAATCATGTAATGAGTTTGTAAGTAAGTTATGAAATATGTAAACGATTTTGTAAATGCACATGTATCCTCCCCCAAAGGAGTTATAAAGAAATAAAATAGGGGCCATGAAACTCACCTCAAGTGAAACGTATTGACTGTAGGAAAATCAAATAAGTGAAACATCATGTGTGATCTCAATGCCCTAATTAAGTTATAGGTTGTATGAATATAGTGTATTTGAAATAAATACTTCAATATAAATTATAGAGTTATATCACTACCTAAGAATTTTTGTTTTGATTTATAAAAGTCGAAACAATTTTTAAGTCACGCTTGTTAATTAATGTTCAAGTATATGTACTTTGTAATATATCACCTTTGTCCGATAAATAATTATTGTCGATATCGTTTGAATTAATGTTTTTATTATTTATAAAGTGTCATAATATATAGTTCAAGTGTTTTATAAAATAATATTTATAAGGTTTTAAACCGCGTGTAAATATTATACAAGTAATGCTAAAATGTTTTCTAAGGTTCTTATAGCCCAAAAGAACCAACATTATTCATGTCAGGAAAATTGTGCAGAAAATTTTATATAAAAGTTATCTAGTTTCTTTGATATCTAGTTCACAATTTATACACTTCTAGGTTTCGAAAACTTGATTTTCATAGTAAAACATCATTCCAAACAAGTTTGTAGTTTTACACTTTAGCCGAATCGGACCCGAAAGCCCTCAAAAATACCAATTTCAAAGTTCACAGTTTTCTCGCAGTTTCTCACAATTTTATAAAAGCTGTCAACTAATTAAACGTGTCGTAAATCGTTGAAAATTCATATCTTTTTCATTATAACTCCGTCTTTCAAATTCCTTATATATTCGGAATCGTATGAAGACGTACTAATCACCATAAATGTTTATAAAAGCTGTCTAATAAAATCATATGCCAAAACAGTTATCAGTTTATATAAATTGTTTTATAAAAACATAGTTTTTATATACATAGTTACCGGTATTTTGTAAAATTCATAACTTCTTCGTTTTACATCCGTTTTTCGAGTTCTTTATATGTACGGAATCGTCTTGAGACGTACTAACACATTATTAAGTTTATAAATTGCATAAAAATTCGTGTCTTTACAGATTTTACATTCTGTCTGAAAAATAAATTTATAAAACTTGTTTTTATAAATTTTTCCATGATATAAATATTACAAGACCTCTAAAATAGCTAATACAACATCATTTGTATATTTTAAGTCCTATAATTTATGTCAATCTATTTTATGTCTAATATGTTCGAATAAAATGTCTAGAACAAATATTTATTTATAAAACTCTATAAATATAATTGTAACAATTAATTCAACAATTAATTATATAAATTATCCAACACTTGTAATATACTAAATAAAATATGTTCTTGCTTTCTAACATATTTTAAACATCTTTTCACTATGAACATGTATTTTCTTGATTATGTATAAACTTGTTTTATTTTATAAACTTTATAAAATAATAACTAGATTGTGATTTAACAAGATAATAAATATGTATGTAAATGAATGAAATAATTATGAAAGTGTAGAGATGATGATAGACCTTGTATGAATGAAAGAAGAAATGTGTACAAATCAAACCCAAATCTTCAACTCAAAATTCTTTTATAAAAACCCTAATCCTTCTTGAAAACCCTAACTTTGATTCTTGATAAACCCTTGATTTTACTTGAACCTTTACTTGTAAACACCTTAGAATACCCCTTTAATTAATCTTGTATACTTGTAAAATCAAGAAATGGTCCCCTATTTTCTCTCTATATATACACGGCAAAAAACTAATTCCCATCTAGGGTTTTTAGTTTTCTTTATCCAACTCTTAAGCTATTTCATTCAAGTGTTTTTACAAAAAGGCTAACGGGGGGTAAGACTGCATCCCTATTTGGTATACAAGGAAGTGTAGTGTGGATACATCATAGAGGTGATCTCCATTGATCACTTGGTTTCATTGGGTATTTCGTGTTAAGGTGAAGGCCACCATTTGATTCTACCGATCACTCTACAAAGGTATTACTCTTCTTGTTTTATTATGATTGATCATATGACTCTATGGATTCGTTAATAGGTGCATGATCGCTGCATTTTATATTTGTTCATATGATATTTATTTATCTTAGCACCTATAGCCATATCACGAGCCATCATATGATGTCATATGATCATCGTGTATACGTAAAAATGGCTAAAAATACGTGTTTTTGATGTATTCAAAGAGATAATTTTAAAACAGCCCCTAGGGCTTATTTTTTGAAATTAATTCGACCCTTAAGGGTTCTTATGATCTGTGATTTTGGATCTCATAGCCATTTATTACTTTAATTGATTTTGTTATCGGGTACGTGTAAAAGGGCCTAAATCGCGCATTTTAGAACGATTCTTGAATCGGTTTTAAATCAGCCCTTTGGACATTATTTTCTGAATTAATATGGTTGTTATAAGGTCTTTAATATAGTACTAAGTGATTCTTAAGCCATTGGTTACACGTACCAATCGTGGTTTTAATTCTAGTTAATTTATTTCTTCGATTCGTTGGCTAACAATTTATTTCTTGTTAATTATTTTGTATCCATGGCAAATACATGCATGTTTGGCCATGGACTTAGCCAACACCTTTTTAATACATGATACTATGGTATTATTATGTTGTGTATGCAAAGCCGATGAAAACCTTGACCACTTGTGACTTGATTCGCTTGATATTGCATTTAATTTCAGTTTTGGGTTTTGCCATTGTTTCGGCTTCCTTTTGTATGGTTTTAATTTTTGTTGTAGCCATTTTTTGGGCACTCTACAATAGTTAGATGATAGGATAAATGTATTTAATCAAAAAATTATTGTAACCGATGTTTTCATTTGAATGGCACAAAAGTTAAAGGCATAAAGTCAAATTCGGAGTTGCTGGAGTAACCTCCACTAAAAGTGGGTTTCCCGAAGTTCTATAAGGATTTAGAAGCTGAAATTTTTAGAGCAGGTGTACAACTCATGGTGCTACAATTTCTGTAACTAGAGCTCAGATTGGGGAAGAATCCTTCTAGGAGTTTCTGGACCGTCAAGTCAGCTGAAATTTTATGGCAGTTTTGGGCACATTTCATTAAGAGGTTTCACTGCTCATGATGGTTCTTGGAGCAAGTGGGAGCCCTCCTTGTGGTTGTGTGGTTAACTCTTAGTTGACTTCTTGGTACTCGTGATGGGTCACAATACCAAGCATAGGTTTTTCATCAGTTGAGGCTGCATACTATGTGTTGTGTTTGTTTTGTTTGCTCAATATAATAAGTTTAGAATGTATAATAAACTTGCAAACGTTTTTATAAAACAAAAAATAAAACACAAACCATTTTTAGAAACTAAATCTTTGTTTTAGTTTAAAGGTTTAAATATGATTTGAAACTAAACACGGGTTTTTGTATAAATAACACTAAATAAATGTTATGATTGTTATTTAATTTATGTATTGTTCAAACTAATATTTATTCCACCTAGGTTATATATTAGTCATGAAAATGAACAACTTGACACACATAAATGATATAAAACAAGTATTAGACTTAAGTTAAAAATAGTTTTTTTAACTTGTGATACGAAGGATGAATGCATGCTTCCTCCGTACACTAACCTTTTGACCATGATTTATCAAAATAATTCCCGCAAATATAAGTCAGCGTCCAATTGGTTGAGAACACTTGCATTTGCTCTTCACTCTGCGTGAGACGCATGTGAATTGTAACCCAAGGTGATTATTCTCTATGCGTAAGACCTAGACATATTCTCACATGTTCTCGCATTGGATGACTTAATTGAGTTAAGTAGGTGAGACCTTGGCTCGAGGCAAGGATGGTACTAAACATGCCAGCTTGACAATGTTTCTCCGGTTACAAATGTCATGAGTCCCATATGGTCTAAGAATTGCACAAGTTTTGCAATTGGTGAACGTCACCTACCTATTGAATCTATCATTGTTAGCAGATCAACTGATGTGATGGTGGAATCTCAATGAGGATCTTAGCCTTTCGTAAAATTAATTGTTTTATATTATAACCTTAGGTAGTTAATTTTAAAAGGATAATTATCGAAAATACTAAATTGAACTTTGTAATTTCTATTAATGACATTTATGCAACATAAACCGTAAACAAAAGTTTGTTTCCTTTCCTTATTAGAGGAAAACAAACTAAGTCTTCTTTCCTTGTAAGAAAAAGACTTATTCCTATCCTTTCTACTTGTATGAGAAAGCTATAATAGGAACACTTGAATTTTCCAATCCTAATCAAACTCAAAGCATACTTACTTGAGAAATCATTTTGTCTTGTAAAAGTCAAACGGTTAAGTAAGGTTGCACATCTTAGTTGGATTACTAGAGAACATGTTTTCTATAGCCACCAAATGATACATCTTGAAGCGTCAAGACATAGTATGAGTTTTAATAATTAGAAATTGAAATTTCAAATAAATCGAAAAAGAGAAAAGGAAATTAATAGCATGTTTTCTACTAGTTTTCCTTAAACTCAATATTTTTCCTAAAATTCTACACACCCTTGAGGTAATGTAGAAGGAGGAATTGCATGCAAAACTTTCAAGTTAAAGAATGGCATTGATGGCTAGTCCATCATATATATAGTAGAACTTGATGCACTCCTTTGAATATCTAAGTACATGTTTACTAGTCCGTGAGGCTCACATTAGTGATAATGTGCAGATATTCAAAGAGTAGAAAAGTAAATAAATTGCTACTTGCACTTCATTGGTATAGACACACATATAATGTTGTCTTATCCAGTGGGAGCAATGCATTTTACTACTGATATATAGACGCATATGTAATGTTGTCTAAATTCAGTGGGAGCGATGCATTTTACTACTGATATAGATGCACATGTAATGTTGTCTAAATTTAGTGGGAGCTATGAGCTTATCACCTTATAAGTGACCCATTTTATTTCTAGCTGATCTTGAAATAATACATTACTTTTCACACATGAAGCATCATAATTTTATAAGAATCATTGCATATTATTCTATTAGATAACTGGTCTCTTTTCTGATGTCGCTACCTGAGACGTTATCTATATAATATTTATGCACGATGGCTTATTAAACAATAAAGTTCTATATATACTTGTAATGCAAATGTGATTTTAGTTTTGACTTAAATCATATCATATCTGTGATATTGTCATATTATTCATACAAACATACGGAAAGCGTGGTGGACTCATAACCCACTAGTCTCAGGATCGTAAGCTGACTCGTAATATGCTTACTTGTTTGTATAAATGCTTGATATTGTGATGTGCACAAGTAGGAGAAATCTTAATTGTGTGCAAGGTATAACACATAACAATATGACTAATGGTTTTTCTTAACCGCATGGTAAGAAAGCTAATATTCTACTAGGACTTATACACCTTGATGTATGTTGCCCTACTTAGAACTAGAGTCAAGAAATAATAAATACTACTCATCATATCACTAAAAGTGTTTAGCCAGATATGAATTGTGTCTTCTTGTAAAGACATCAAAAAGAAGTATGTAATTAACTTGAAAAGATAGTTGAAGCCAAGAGTCGGCATTCAATAATACTTTATTTAATATGCTTATAACTTCTTATAAAGACATAAACATAAGGTCCTTGAACTGTTCAAAGCGTTATAAAGTAAGCAATTGACTTGTCATTTCTCCTTGTCATGACATGTACATGAAGTCATTGAAATGTTCAAAGACTTATAACGTAAAGTTAGCAATTAACGTGTTATGTCTTCTAGTTAAGACATGTACATAAAGTCTTTGAACTTCTCTAAGACTTCTACGTTATAGCATGCAATTGGCTTGAAATTACTATTAATGGGCATTTTAAATGTTTTTTTTTAAACAAATGGCAAGTATAGTAGCAAAAGTGTATTAGTTATCTAAGAATGTGATACTGTCTCATCATCTGCCATTACTCATAAATACTATATCGCTATGGTTGTATGATGTGTAAAATCAAACTCTGTTGATATTGTTTGATTTTTGATAACTTTAGCTACCCTACCTCTAATCTTATCAAGGTTAACAAAAAAATTAAGTAAGCCACATGTTTACTCAATATGGTTCCAACCAAGAAGGTAACTAAGACACCATTAGGTTATGGAATGGGAAAACTCCCATTAAGTCTTAACTAAAGTTCTGAATTTGTTGAGATCATGTTAAGCGTGTTTTGGCAAACTAGAGTCAAGAACTGTCAGCATATATTATACCTCCCAAACAAGAACAATTTTTTATTATTCTTGGACTTGTTACATTTTTAGAGAAAGTCTCCTCTTACAAGAAGCAAGAGAGAGCATTTGTTTTGGAGAAAGTCTCTTCTTACACAACATCCTGAATGCACTAGCGAAAAACATAATGAATGTTGAGATATAATCCATGAAAGAAAATCAATTTTGGAATTTGATTAATCTTTCACCAATCGGTAAGACTGAGAAGTTAAATTGGTTCTTTTAAGAGAAGACTAATATGGACAAATATGTACACACATTTAAACGCAAGCCTTGTGGTAAGGGTTTTACTTATACTCAAGCGATTGATTGTGATTAAAGCTTGTTTTCCTTGCATGCGTTAAATGAATAAAGATATTAATTACAATACTTGCTTTCATATATATGAAATATGGCAATTAGATGTCAAAACTCCTTTCATGAATGATTACCTTTGCGAGGAAGTTATGTAATCATAAGGGTTTATGAATCCAAAATAATCTTTAGGAAGTGTGCAAGTTGTATATATCCAAGTTCGGATTAGAACCCCATAGCAACTAGTAAGCTTGAGAATACTTAGATTAAATCATAAATGATTTTGAATTGAAACAAAAGATAACTCCTGAGTACACCTTAAATCTAGTTAGAGCATTATGTTTTGTCATTCTTATATCTTATATGTTGCCAACATATTGGAAATGATATTTCACCTAAACTAGATAATAATCCTTAGTTTGGAATAATATTTCTTCTATCGAGAGATATACGTAAAACAAAGCAACCTTGAGACACATGATGTATTAGATAAACATACCGTAATTAATTAAGTCTAACATAACATGACACATCATTGAGCAAGACTCAAAGTTCTATCTCACCTGATGAGTTGAACACATGTTTGAAAACATTTAGTTTTAGCTAAAGGTTTCATTATGTATGTCATGATATGCATTAAACTAATTGTAACACTTGCATGAATGCAAGATGAACCTACAACCATAGAAAACTAATGAAAAGTCATTAGACTACTATTAAAAGAACATTCTAAAAGGCCTGTAAAGGACTAAAGACATGTTTATTGTTTATGGATTTTTAATAAGGATATTAGTGTTGAGTTTATATACTAATGCTTATTTTGATTGAGATGACTCTCAATCCTAGTCATAGCAGGATTTTCATCATAAATGATAATACTGCTAACTGGACATGCTTGAATGAAAGCATAATGCACTATAAATTGTAAAAAAAGGAAAAAAAAAAAACAAGAATACTCTCACAGTTTAAAAAGCTGTTAAGAAGATTGTCTTATATAGGTGGTTTTGCTTGCTTCAAACAACCTATGTAATGTATTGTGGCGACGCTAGTATTATTGTAATAGCACATGAACGCATATATACAAAATGAGAATCATCGTATTATTCATAATCTTTACTGCTTGTGAGTTTTGAAACAAGTATTCTCAAAGTTCACTCAGATGATAACTTAGTTGGTACTTTTATACATAGTCAATGTCTTGTACCAAACATGTTTATCATGCTAGAAACATTGAACTTTGACCTGCCAAGTAGTCTCATGTATATCTGTTTTTAGTATTTGGACAATGGAACATTAAGCAGTTGTATTAAACAATGAATATGATATACCCTGGTATGATCGTCTTCATTTATACATCTGTGTTCTATATTAGCATTTTTAATTCCTGAATAATTTATTTATTCTAAAATCGTCCCAATGTCAGTGTTGCTGCATACATGAAGCTCATGAATTAAGGAAAATATGAGTGTTTTGGTCATAACTCATATAGTATGAAATTAAAGGAATGATACCCGGGCCAAACCATCATGTTTGTTATAGGAATGAACATTGGACTGACTCTAACCAACGATATTCACTACAATGGATCGGCGTCAATTAGTGAATCTCGCAAGCGGTTATATCTCTCATTCACATTCTCATATTCATGATGCAAGTAAGTTTTGTGTATGTGGAAATGTCGAATTCTTAGATATGGTTTTATGCTGGACCTGTTGAAGCGCTATAAAGGCCATTTTTCAGGAGGGAAGTGCAAACACATAACGGACACGTGCAGTCAAAATAGGATTTGTTTACTCTACATTTTAAAGAGAAAGATACTATTATTATTGCCCCTCGAATTATTTGAACGGATGTATGTGTGGCCACACCCAAATGTAATTAAGATGATACTTGATTAATTTGGTAATCTAGATCAATGTCTATATCGAGAAACAGACTTGTTAAACATAAGAATGACTTATGATCCATGTCAGATGTTCAACATAGTATCTGAAACAAAGGATGATTGATATCTAAACCATTTAAAATGAGACATTTAAGAAACTATCCTCATATGTTTTCCTGGGAGGCATAGTGCCGTGTTTACTAAACGCTCTCACTTTGCTTGTATAGATTAACTTATGATTATGACGTACCAAGGGGGCAATGTTTGAGTAAATCTCGTGTCATAATAAATAATTATATGGCTAGACATATGTGAGCCTATAGGGTTACACACATATACACTGAGGTACCATTTTACAAGGTTTGCCAAAAATCGTGTAGGGCGCTAGCCTGTGCGGTCGGAGTACCGCCTGCACTTAATTGAATAGGCGGGATTATTCGAGGATTAATCGGATTGGACTTTTTATACATAAAATTATAATATTTCGAAAATGTATCCCCGATTTTCCTGATTTATCCGATTTTTTCTGATTTGTTGATTTATCCCTGATTTGGCCGATTTCAATCCGTAATAGAGTTGGCTGATTTAGCCGATTTGTGTCCGATTTGATCGATTTATACCCGATTTGGCTGATTTTTATCCGATTAATCGGTATGTTGACCTATTTTTGACTAAAACGATTAATAAGGCCGATTATTGAAAATCAAGGCGGTTAATCCCCGCCTAGCGCCTAGGCGTCGATTAATCGACCACCTAGGCCGATTTTTGCAAGACTGCCATTTTATATATCGTGTTTATTGTATTTACGATATATAAATAACCCACGTAACTCAGGATTACTATTGGGCTTCTAATAACTAAGTAAAGTACTTAATCTATTGGACTTGGAAATCAAATGGGAGGCCCATTTGAGCCCATATAGTGGCCGACCTATAGAGGAGGGAAAGGAGAAGATAAGATCAAGTTTTGGTTATAAATATATTGCATATCTTCTCATTAATTGTATTCAACAATTTACCAAATCTTCTCCCTTATTTTCTCTCTATATATACACGACACAAAACTAATTCTTATCTAGGGTTTTTTGTTTTCTTGATCCAACTCTTTGAATCTAGTTCATTCAAGGTGTTTTACAAGGCTACGGGGTTAAGACTAGCATCTATTTGGTATACAAGGAAGTATAGTGTAGATACATCTTAGAGGTGATCTCCATTGATCACTTGGTTTCATTGGGTGTCTCGTGTTAAGGTGAAGGTCACCATTTGATTCTACCGATCACGCTACAAAGGTATTACTCTTCTTGTTTTATTATGATTGATCATATGACTCTATGGATCTATTGATATGTGCATGATCCGCTGCGTTTTATATTTGTTTATATGATATTCATTTAATCAGCACCTATATTAACGAATTTATACCTATGATGGCGTCACAATTACTAAGTTCAACGGTATTACGTCGACGTCGAATGAGTGATTTAGTGAATTACTTAATGGCGATCAAACTCGTTGGTAGATTGCCCTATGGTGACTAGTGGTGCGTCTCGACTTCTCGACATAGGATTTGGTATGAGATGATATATAGTAAGGTGGGGTAATGGTCTACTTAGTTACTATGATTACTAGTTTAGTTTCATGTGACAAACGCGTTTTATGAACATACACACAAAAACATTGCTTTTCAGAGATATAAGTAGAAAATTTATTTTGACAAAAGTTTCAAGGTGACTATTCTTAGCATGTCATGGTCCTTCCTGAATTATACATAGGTGATTAGGCCATGTATATTTGAGGACTAACAATGCAATGCTCATTTTCGTCAAAATAGTGTTATGTATAAACAAGTATCAAAAAGTTTTATAAGATGACAATAAAATGGTTTGCAAGAAAACCGTAAGATGGTTTACAAGACAATAGCTAAATAGCTCATGAGGTGATAGTAAAATAATTTATGTGATGAAAAATGGTTTCATAAAGTAAGAACAAGATGATTCATAAGGTGATAGTAACGTGGTTTTTGAGGTGATTGCAAAATAGTATATAAGATGTCAAGAAGGTAATTCATAAGGTATTCGTGAAATGATTGTAAGTAGTTTATAAAATGTTAGTGTCAATGATAGTAAAATGGTTTATCACGTGATAGCGAAATGTTTTATAAAGTTATAATATTTTAGGGAGTGGTTTGCATGAACAAATAGAGATTGCCGAAATTTTCACAACAGATTAATTTGATAGATAATTAATTTTATCCACATAGTACAACGAACATGTAAAAGGTAGCATAATGTGAATTCTTTTGAGGAAATAAAGTCTATGATGGTTCCAACTTAGGTTTCACTAAGTAAGACGGGTCACAAGATGACATAGATGTTTCAACAATATAGGTCGGGTGTTTAAACTCGAAGTTGAATGATAAGGTAACGAGTGAAATTGGCAGACTGTGACAAGTTTTAATGTTATGTAAAACGGTATAATGCAAGGTCGTGGAAGAGTTTTAAAGGACCGTCGTGACATTCATAATATCTTGAGAAATGTTCTAGTATTTATATAAATAATTCTTATACAAATAATTATAAAATATACATAAGGGAATGTAAGCATATATATACATATATATATATACATATATATATATATACATATATATATATATATACATATATATATATGTCATGAAATCAAGTAGTGTAAGCAAGTAGTGTGTACGGACATGAAAAAGTTTGATGTGATGCAATGTTTGTGAAAACGATTATAGTCTAGGTAAAATATGCAACCTAGTTCTCTATAACCTTTACTCTGAATACCAATCTGTAACACCCCTAAAATAGGTCGCAGCGGAAATATGTCAGGGAGCGTTACTTCATAATACCATTGCACAAGATATGAGAGAACGACCTCTAAATGAGTCGTTTGAAAAGTAATCTCGTTGATTTAGTTAAAATATACATTTGTCACAAGGTTTGCATCATAATGGAAGACTAAAAATAATACAACGAGATTTGATAGTTTGTATGCAAGAAGAAATCCTTGAATGTAATCTTGTAAAATTTGGGCTCCAATGCACATCAGTTATGTCAAGCATCCTATTCAACTGAGAAATATATGCTTAAAAGTGTCAACATAAAGTTGGTGAGTTCAGAGGTTTATATAAGTATAAATGTTAGATCAAGGATTTATAAAGTGTGTATGACCATTTTAACCTATACAATAGTCACAAAAATATAAGTATAAATGTTGGAATCAAAGATTTATAAATTGTGTATGACCATTGTAACATATGCAATAGTCATGAAAATGTAATTTCGACTACACTAACAAAAATCTAGAATATGTGCCCATTCAAGGTGCCCTACCTGAAAAACCGAGCAGTAACTTAATAGACGTGTGCCATACCAGTGCCGCTTCCCATAACAACATCAAACACCCAGAGTCAGTGACTTAATGGACAAGTGCTCCTTACAGGGTGCCTTACCTGGAACACCTGAGCAATGATTTAATATACATGTGCTTATACCAGGGACTGCACTAACAGAAATCTAGAATATGTGCCCATTCAAGGTGCCCTACCTGGAACACCCGAGCAGTGACTTAATGGACATGTGCTCATACCAGATGCCCTACCTGGAACACCCGAGTAGTGACAAGTTTGTAAATGAACATGTAAACGAGTTATGAAAACGAGTATGTAAACGAACATGTAAACGAGTTTGAAATCAATCATGTAATGAGTTTGTAAGTAAGTTATGAAAACAAGTATGTAAACGATTTTGTAAATGCGCATGTATCCTCCCCCAAAGGAGTTATAAAGAAACAAAATATGGGCCATGAAACTCACCTCAAGTGAAATGTATTGACTCTAGGAAATTAAATAAGTGAAACATCATGAATGATCAGGAATGCAACCTAATTAAGTTATAGGTCGTATAAATATAGTGTATTTGAAATAAATACAACAATATAAATTATAGAGTTATATCACCACTAAGAGTTTTTGTTTTGATTTATAAAAGTCGAAACAATGTTTAAGTCATGCTAGTTAATTAATGTTCAAGTATATGTACTTTGTAAAATATCACCTTTGTCCGATAAACAATTATTGTTAATATCATTTGAATTAATATTTTAATTATTTATAAAGTATCACAATATATAGTTCAAGTGTTTTATAAAATAATATTTATAAGGTTTTAAACCGCGTCTAAATATTATACAAGTAATGCTAAAATATTTTCTAAGGTTCTTATAGCACAAACGAAACAACACTATTCATGTCAGGAAAATGGTGCAGATAATTTTATATAAAAGTTATCTAGTTTCTTTAATGTCTAGTTCACAATTTATGCACTTCTAGGTTTCGAAAACCAAAAATATATAGTAAAACATTGTTCCGAACAAGTTTGTAGGTTTACACTTTAGCCGAATTGGAGCCGAAAGCTTTCAAAAACACCGATTTCGAAATCTGCAGTTTTCCATAGTTTTTCACAGGTTTATAAAAGCTGTGAGAATTAGTATATTTCTCGAAATGATCTATCAAAATATTATGTCTACAAATTATATAAAAATCTGTACAGTAGCAGTTTATATAAACTATTATATATAAAAATACTTTTTATATATTTAATTATCTAAATCTTGTAAAATTCATATCTCCTTCGTTATAGCTCTGTTTTTTAAGTTTCTTATATATTCGGAAACGTCTTGAAACGTACTATTTTAATATCAAGGTTATATTTTGCATAAAAATCTGTGCCAACTCAGGTGATGTAAACAGTCCGAAATATTAATTTATAAAACTGGTTTTTTTTAATTTTACCATGTTTTAATTATTATAAGTCCACTAAATTAATTAGTACAACATCATTTGTATACTTTAAGTCCTCAAATTTATGTCTATCTATTTTATGCCCAATATGTCC
>BQNB010132814.1:0-18567 GCA_026074375.1 Tanacetum coccineum
TCCGAGTCGTGAAAACGTGATTTAGATGATCGTTCTTATAAGTCAAGCCAGGCCCTAAAAGTCAAAGATTGAAATCGTCATTCAAAATTTCGAAAATTCTCAGATGTTACAATTTCTCAAAATCATCAAGACATAACGATGTGGATCAGACAAAGTTATAGGGGGATTATTATAAACCTCGTGACATTGAACGTTACCATATAATAAAAATGCCTACTATACACCCTCGCTATGAGTGCATATTACTCTCTATACAACGCATCCGTAGTGTCATTTTCCCGACACATGACGATAGCCAGTCGTCACGGATTGGAGGTGGCAACCTCCAAATAGTACTATTTCATGTATAAGAGTCTACCATTACCCGGTAGTTAACAATTCATGATTTCCGCAGGTCTTTTATCTAGCAAGTTAAGCTAACTTATAATAATCAAGACTACTAGCATACGTTCGGGTCCCTTGTGTTCTATTTTTAAAAACAAGCATGTTATCCCCCTCGCGGGTTTATAAAACAATTAAAGTATTTAAAATGCGAGGCTATGAACTCACTAGTAATGTTGGAAGAGAATAGCGATATGAATAAGAACTCCGGGAGTAGGCGAGTCGATCAACCAAGACCTATACAATTAGTAACGGGTCTTAGGTTTTTAGTCGGTAATAATTAACGAAATTTCATAAATAAATTAAATATATATGTATACATGTATTTAACATGATGATTAAGTTTATATTATGTAAGTATTTTATACTTAAGCTTTTACATATTTCTAATTGCCATTTTTTGCCATTTCAACTAATATTGTCCATATTAGACCAAAAAGCCCATTAAACCCATTAACCAAGTCCATTAAGCTCTTTTATGGATATTATCATTTTAAGACCAGGTCTTAGCCGAATTTATAGTGTCCAAGTGGGTTGGGCCTAATGCTAAGTCCATATAGTCCATTTTGTTTCATTGGGCCTAGTGGTCCAATAAGCCTTACGGGTCCATTTTAGTTCATATACAACTTTTATTATAAGTTTTCGTGTTCTCGGGGCCGGGATACTTTTATTATCAGTTTATTAGCCTTTTAAAACTTCCAAGTAGTGGGTCCTACCACCTTGGGTTTTAGTCATAAAACTATTTTACGTAATATAGAGTTCGGGTTTTTAGGAAAATTTGTATACTTTTGTGTTAAGGAAATTGTTGTTATTTATAAACCATAAATAGTATAATTTATATATTTATATGTTTGGCTTTATTTTTAAGTTCACTTTACAGATTTAAACTCATTTTAATACATCTTTTAGTTATACTTATACATATGGTTACTTTTATACATAAAGGTCACATTAGCTTTTTGGACTGAAATTTCACTTTCACCATTTTTGATGCCATTTACAAATCATAAAGAGTTGGTTGACTATCCAATTGATTCAGAATCCACATGACTTTAGCTATAACCCATAGTTTTCACTTTTTAATTGGTTCAGCCCGTAAATATGACTTTTTACACAATCTGTACAACAAAGTCCAGATTTGACTAGTTTTAGTGTTTTGACCATAACTCATTCATTATTTACTTTTTTGGAATCATCCAATTTGCCCAATGTACATAAAAGATTTATCTATAACCTCATGTCATCAAATCAATCCTTAAGCCTACTGAGTTTTGTAAAATCTACTGTTTATTACAACTCATAATTTTGATGATCTTTTCACTTGTTTTAGATGACTATTTTAGCTATAATTAACCTAGATCTATACATGCATGGCCATTTTTATTACTTGATCATCATATATCATACATGTACATATACATTTGAAAATCAAAATGAAACATAAACAAAACTCATGAGATTTTTACCACAAGAAATATGTAGAAAAATGATCTAATGATCAAAAATATACAAGACTTCAATCTTCAAACTTGATCTTCACCTAAAATAATTTTTGATCACCATTTTTCTTCACCAAAATGACCTTATAAAATTCATATTAAATTAGCCCTAAAAGTGTACAAAACCTTCTTGAATGCTTCTTTAAATCACCACCAAAATTATAAGGAATATACTGGGATATCATCATCACTTGTGTGCTTAATTTTTGATCTTCAAAATTTTATGGAATTAGTGTTTTTGGTGGGTTGAGGTCACGGCAAGAGTGAGAAACAAAGAGATAATGATGAAGTTTTCTATCAAGTGAATGAGAAGTATGAAGTTCTAGATGGTTTTGTAAAAGTGGAGTCATGCAAGTAAGTAAACAAGTGTCCTAAGTACACTTAATCAATTGCCACGCCAACATTAGGTGGTATAAGTGGCATAATGTGTTTTATTAATAGTTATTTTGATGTTTAGGGTATAAATTTTAAGATAGGTGGGTAGTTTTGAGGCTAACGGGTATAAACGTAAAACATAACAAGAGTTAAGGCGGAACCACGAAGTAAAAACGAACAAAGTAAAAATATTTCTACATTAATTGGGATACTTTTCTGAAAATTTTAGATTACGTACGGTACAAGACGGATAATAATTATAAACATTGCTCGTAAAGATTTTACGTAAAATACAAAAAATGCGCGTAACACGAAAAATAAAAACGAATGTAATAAAATTATTTCTATGGCATTTTGAAAATATAAGCGTCGATGCTTAACGTAGAATTCGCCGGTTCTTTGTAAACGTCACGTAAATTACAAATGTAAGCCCTAATTCTCCCGGTTAGTCGTGAGTTCATATCTCAACATAAAATTGAAAAATATATTTAATACTCGAGAATAAAATAACGACCTGAAATTGACGGATTGTCACACAAAAGGTCTTATATAGCTTATGATTGGTATTTTACCAGTTATAAGTTCACAAGGTGTCTTGTTTTGAGGCTTAGTCACTAACACCCTATTAAGGATATAGCAAGCAGTACTAACTACTTCAGCCCAAAAAGTGTTAGGTAAAAATGAATCTGCTAGCATTGTTCTAGCAGCCTCAATTAGGGTCTTGTTCTTCCTCTCAACAACTCCATTTTGTTGTGGAGTTCTGGTATTACTGTATTCCCTCTTGATCCCTTTTGACCCATAGAATTTAATAATGTCCCTGTTCTTGAATTCTGTACCATTATCACATCTAATAATTTTAACCTTTTGATTTAATTGGTTCTCAATTTGTATTATAAAGTCCTTAAGGATGCCACTAATTTCATCCTTATTTCTTACAAAGAACACCCAACTAAACCTGCAAAAATCATCAGTGATAACAAGGTAATAAGTCTTATGGTTTATGCTCCTTACAGATGTGGGTCCAAATAAGTCCGTATGTAAAAGATGTAAGGGCTGACTAATAGAGCTCACTACTTTGGACTTACAGGAGGCCTTGTGTTGCTTTCCTTTCTAACAAGCAACACAAGTGTGGTAATTTTGAAAAATCGTTGAAGGTAAACCTCTTACAAGGTTTCCCTTCATAAGTTTGTTTAAAATTTTAAAATTTACATGACCCAACCTTCTATGCCATTTGTTAGATTCATCAACTGCGGCCTTTGCAATCAAACAAGCTAAACCTCCAGGAGGAACAATATTCTCTAGGTTGAAACTATACATATTGTTTTGTCTGGGGACTCTAAGTAATACTTAATTTTCATCAGGAAACTTAAAGTCAGGAGACAGCACAAGACATTCAGAGTCAATGAAGAGAACCTTGTTCTTCTTGTCACACATTTGTGACATATAAAAGAGATTAAATTGCTTTAGTTCTTTCACAAAGTACACATCCTCAAAATCTAACTTTCCAGTTATTATTTTACCTTTACCAGTTATTGTATCTTTACTTCCTCCAAAAGCAACAGGGCCACCATTATAGTTTTGATATTCAACAAGGTAGGCTTTGTTTCCAGTCATGTGCCTGGAACATCCACTATCAACAATTCCTTTGTTCTTTAAAGCTTTTTGTGGAGCATCCTAAAGCATCAAAGAGAGAAATTAGTTTCTCTTAGGGAACCCAAGCATTGTTGACGTGGGTCTGCCTAATGATCTTTTAATTGACAGTTTTACTAGAGTTTATCCACTATTGTATTTGGAGACTTTGTTTCAGTAATGTCTTTTGGATCTCCAATTACAACCGTCAAGGTCGTAAGAGCAGTTTCCCTATGGGGGGGGGGGGGGGGGGGGGGGGGGGGGGGGGGGGGCCCCCAACAGCACTAACTGTTTTATCCTCAGCAGTATTTACTTTATGATTTACAAAATTTGCTTTTGGTGCTATTGTTTCTATTAGATGGCCTTCTAATAGGTGAATGAGACTTATAAAAGTTATTTATTGGTCTGATTTCATTTACAATGGGTCTAGCAGTATTAACTTTCCTAGCAGTACTAGTTGTTGTTGCTTGACTAGAAAGATTATGTCTAGCAGTATTAACTAGAAATATGCCAGTTTTAGTTAGTACTGATTATCTGTTTTTAAGCTGCAAAAGTGAACTTTGTCTTTTCAAATCCAAAGCAAACTCAGAACATGCTGAGTATTTTAGCAAATTTCATAGAGTTTTTCCAATAAGCTCTTGTTTTCCTTATATCTTTTTAAAAAGCATTTTCAAAAAGCCACTTCTTTAAGAAAATATAAGTTCCATAGCTAAAGTCCTTCATTTGTTAGCTTAAAAATTAGATCAAAATCTGCCTAGGGGTTGTTTGGTTTAAAGCTTTCATAAGGGCTTATTTAGATTTTCTGCTTATGGCTTATATTCTAGTTCTCATTTCTGTCATTATAAGCTTATTAGGGTAGGGTTATGTTGGAAATTTAGCTTATAATTCTTTGTCATAGCTTATTTAGTTTTGTAGCTTAAAAAGTTTTCTATAAAAACCAAAAATAAAGTTAAGTAGTAACTGTCTAGTTTTAAGCTGTTTAAAAGCTTATTTAGGGCTTTTCATAAAAAGTTTCTGTTATTAAAAGTGTTTATTCTTAGCTTTTCTAAAACTTTTTTTAAAAGTTTTTCTAAAAAAAGGGGGGGAAGGTGGAAATCGGGGGTGAGCAAGGCTCGAACCCCCGACCTCAACACCCTCAACCCTTATAAACAACACACCACACACTTCTACCAACGCGCCCTGGGGTCTTTTTCGTTATACCTTTACAACATTTAATATTTATAGACGTTTTCTCTCTTTTAGCACAATAAGCTGTTATAGCTTTTTACACAGCTTATTCCATAAGCTGTGTAATCAAGCTTATTTTTCCTAGGTTCTATTTAGTTCAAGCTATTTTTGTATTTTTTTTATAATTTTTATAATTAGTTTAGTATTTTTAAACATTTATTTTTATTTAAATTTTTAAAAAATCATAAAAAATAGAAAATAATCAAAAAAATATAATTCTTTTTTAGAAAATTTTCTTTTATCGTAAAGTTTCTAGGAAAATTAGTTTTGCTTTCGTAGGGTTTAATTTGCAAAATTTCATTTTTTAAAGAACGAGATTCGTTCCCGTTTATATTTTTCGTGTTTTTAAGCTCATTTCAACGCCGTTTTTGTTCTAGTTTTCTTTAAACTTACTTTTTAGTCAATTAGAGTCTATTTAAAAAGAAAAATTCAATTTAGGTTTAAATATGGATATTTAGGATTTTTAACTACCGTTTAGGGTTCCCGTTTTGTGTTTTTAGTTAAAGTTTGATTTTCCGTTATTTGTTTTCGTGCTTAATTATTATCATTTGCTTATTTTAATTGTCTTTTTTAATTCATAGAAATAGATAATCAGATCAATCTTTGTTTCCAATTCAAATCATTGTCCGAACAACAAACGTGGTCTCAATTTCACAAATCGTTGGGGAAATACGACCCAAGAATCATACTTCCCGGTTAATATACGTATTATTATATATATTTGTGAAGATTTTCCTTTTTACCTTTGTCCTCAAGGGTAATTTGGTAATTTTCTATCATTTTATATTTTATAATTACATGTATTGATTTTTACGAATCAATCCCCATGATCCAATTGTGGACCACTTGATTGATTAGCAACGAAAGAGTACTTGAGTTCATCAGTGTATGATGAAGATCCTTTCTTTTGTGAGTTATGGCCAGAAGAAGTAGAAACACTATAAGCAGTACTAACATCATTAGTATTGCTAGGGCTTTCAGAGGAAACAAACGCCACATTCTGTGTGCTGGAAGATGATGTAGTAGTACCTTTAACATCAGACTCAAAGACTCTAAGATTATTATAGCGATCATCAAAACTAAGAGTATCTACTCCTGGCTTGGTCCTCATTATCAAGGATACTTAGGACCAGGAAGCAGGTAAAGACCTAAGAAACTTCTGATTGGCAGCTTCAGTAGAGACACTTGCACCATGAATCTCAAGTTGACTCAGAAGACTCTGAAACCTGTCATAACCTTTGTGCAATCCTTCTGAGTTGGATACAGAAAAGCTTTCAAATAGTTGCTTGAGAATGTATTTCTGCATCTTCTTAGATTCATCATTGCCACCAAATCTGGATTTGATAGCTTCCCACATCTATTTAGCATCAGTCATTTTGTGAAATTTTGCTAAATGGTCTTCTGGTATAGACATGAGCAAGGTAGTCCTTGCTTTTCTTTCTCTTTCTCTAGGCAAAATCTCTTTAGCAGTTTTAGGAGGCAAAACCCTTATTTGTCCATTTGTATCTGTTAAGACTTGTACTGAACCATTTCCCTTTTGTATGACTTCCCATATAGGATAGTCTGTATGCCTCAAGTAATGTTCCATTTTCATGGCCCATATGTCATACTCACCTTTATTCATAAAAGGGAGTTTAAAGGTTAACAGAGTGTGAGGGGTGGCTTATTGTGTTGGTGGAACTGGTGGTGGTGGTGGTGGTGGATTATCATCATGAAATTCATCTTCTCCTGCCATTGAAAAGATCTGAAAGGTAAAGGTTTATAATAGATATGTTTTGATTCTTGTTACTTAGAGTTCTTCAACAAGCTCTGATACCACTTGTTGATCCCAGTTTGAATAGCTCTTTCTAGCCTGTTAAGGGTGGTAGTCTATAACACCCCGTGTTTTAGGGTCATTGACGTTGTCAATAAATTCACTATGTACTTTTAGTATTGTACACGTTTGCTTTTAATCGTAATCGTTAAGTTAAATCGCGTAAGCTAAAAATTATCGTTCAATGTAATTGGGCATCAAACAATTAAATGTTTACATCAAGCAAGTGTTAAGTAATTATTTTGAGGATAATTATTAACTTTGTTCATTTTATTTTTATTGGTTGCGTAAAGTGTTTACGTTTCGCGATAAATTGCATTTAGGCATTCCCGGAACCACTAAAACTTTTCTACGCTTCAACAAATACCCACGTTTACACCCAATACATAAAAATTACAAAATAACATCATTTATGAGCTTATATGGCCGGATTTATAAGGAAAGATGCAAAGAAATATCATAGAAAACATTTTTCTATGTTTTCATGGGATGTTCTCAACTATTAGGGAACATCTACCCATTTTCTTATTACTTTAACCAAAGACAAAGACCAAAGACTTCCCTAAGACCCTCTAAGTGTTCCTTGGACTAGTCAAGACTGTATATTATGCAAGTAACTAATAAGAATACACACACATACCAATTTCCTTAAGGTGAAAATCAAACAAACACTCCCTTTGTCACCCTACATACCCACGGCTCAAAAACCCCATACAAAATTTTATTACAACACATACAAGTAATCTTACATCATATCTAAGATACCTCAAGGTGATTTGAAGTATTGTTTAATCATTTACAAGTGTTTAAGCAAAGAATGGAAGATTAGGGTTTCCTTAGAATAATTATGGTTTCATTCTTGCAAGCTTAGGTTTAAAGTCTAAACAAGGGTTTAACATATATTTCTCATCATCATTGTTCATCATAAGGTTATCTAGAAACCTTTATCTTTTCATTTCATGAGTTTATATGTATATGATGTTCTATGTAGTAAAAATCACCATTAGGAAACTTTTAAACATGTTGAATGGATTTGTACTTGTGATTATGATTTTTGTACACTTATACACATGTTATGTTGATAGTAATATCATGTATGCGCATATGCATGATATCTATGTAAGCATAAATATCACTCTTAGAAACTTTTCAAACATGTTGGAATGGATTTGTACCCTTGTTGATTTTGGATTTTTGTTACAATTTTTAAACATTGTTATGTTGGCTACTGTAAGATTATTCATGTTAAAAATGTGGTTATGGTGTTATGTTAACAATATTGGTCTAAGCTATGAAAAAGTGTTCAAGTTAAACTCTGTTGTAGTTAAAAGTTACTTAAGGAAAGTTTATGTTTTCATGTGATGTTAATGACTTGTAAATCTTGTTATCAGGGCTTTTTGTGGTCAATTAACGGGACCTATGGACACTAATATATGTATGGCATATGATATTATAAAGACTTGTGTAAGACTTGTGGTATTTTAATTAGTTGAAAGTATATAATTAAGTATATAAAAGCTATGAAAAGGGCTGTTTGGATTCGAATTCCTCTACAGTGAGTTTTACATTTTATAAAAATAGTACACCTCATGACGATTCCAAAAGGTTAGAAATCGGAGAAAAACGGTTACATTTATTAACGATAAAAAGATACGCGATTAAAAAAACACGATTTACGTTTAAACCAGGTTTTATAAAGTTAAAACTTTATAAAGTAAGTTATATAAAATACTTCTAAAACAGATAGGTTTATATTATTTTTCACATAATGTACATATGTTTAGGATATGCAAAATGATAAGAATCTGCTAATTTTCAATTAATAACGAAAGAGTTATGAATTTCGCGCGTTATTACGATATTTTCAAATTTTATAAATAATAAATTTTATAAAAATTATTACATTCCTTGTCTGGAACATTTTTATTTTTGTATGCCTCATAATAAAAATAAACTTTCCAAATTACAAGAACGGTGCTCGAAAGAATTACTAAAAATGGAGCCTAAAAAGAAATAATATATGATGTTTTACGAGATATTAATGTCTATAAAAGTAATTTTATAATACTATGAACAGTTAAATATTACTGATTCATCCAGCTGAACTCACTTTTTAAATATGTGATTATTTTGATAACGAAGGACTACTGCTCGAAGGAATCGCTAAATCAGGAATTAAACGAATATAGTAGTTGACATTTTTACGGGTTTTTACGGCTAATTTAAATTTATAAAAGGAAATTATAAAAACATCATGAACAGTAAAGTAAGGGTCATAGAAGGTTATAAAATATATTAAAATGTACTATTTTTATATATCTTTTTAATACGAAGACGTGGGAAGTTAGAAATTCGTCTTAATACGAAAGCGTGGACATAAGAAACGCAAGAAACGGACTTGAAACGTGAAAGTTATGTCATTTTTACCAAAGGTATATTTATAAACGTTTTAACTTTATAAATATGATTTCACTAAAACAATTAGATGGTGATTAGCTATATAGAATTATATATGGTAGTAGTTACCCAATGTGATTAGTACTTATACGACCTATATTGGATTAGGTTGCACTCGATCATTACCGTGACGCATTTTCTGTGATACACTTGATATTCGCTCACTCAAGGTGAGTTCATAGCCCCACGTTTTACATGATTTGTTTTATAAGTTTTTGGGGTGAGAAACATGCACTGTTTTATAATTGGACACAAGTGGATAAGTTTTACATTATGATTACGTGTTGCCTAAGTAGCGATAACCCTAGTTGAGCCCATTATCATGAACTGTCAGTTACTGGATTGTGAGCGCGAATGTTATGAATAGATCTATTGGGATTGACATCCCCGTTCGGGTGATTAGCTATCACTGGGCAAACGAACGTATACCATGTCGAACATAGGATGTTGCGGGTTAGAACATCATCACGGGCAATGTAGGCCATTTATATGGTATTCATTTATGTCGAGCTTCAGTGTCATGAGCTTAGGGCAACGTAATTACATTTATATGATGTCTGCATCTGTTGCATTATCATACACTTGGGAAATCTTGTGGTCCTACAATATACGATTTATCAAACCTATGAATTCACCAACATTATTGTTGACGTTTTAAAGCAATGTTTTTCAGGAGGTCAATAAGCACGAGGTGCAAGGGATACATTGGTGGTTTTGATTTGGATATCATGCATTAAAGATTTTGTCGCATTACATTTTGTATATCTGTTATGGGCTAGAAATCTTTGTATTTTGAACAAGTGAACAAGTGAAGCTTCGGGCTTATGTAACAAATACTTTGTTAAATCCAATGTATCGGTTTTAAATGACTTTTTGGTCGTTCTATATATATCTTGTGTTATTGATCTATGAAGTAACACACCCCGGACCCTTATTCCGCTGCGACCCAATTTGGGGGTGTTACAGATTGGTATCAAGAGCCAAGGTTATAGAGAACCAGGTCAAATGTTTTTGCTGGACTATAACCGTTTTCAAACATTGCATACATACAAAGGGATTTTCACGGGACATACATACGTGCATACATTCATGCATACACTAGTTGTTGCATTAGTTGGTTGAACTAGATGCATTCTTGATTGATATACATGTTATGATATAAATGTATATTACTATAAGGGTCTTATATTAAATACTAATATAAGCTATTTTGGATTTTCAGATTCAGTCATGTCAGATTCAGATGAATCAGGGGTCACATACACGGAGATATCCAGTACATTTGAGGAGTTGTCAGATATAGGATCACCAGGAGTTGTACCATCACCAGACTACATACCGGGCCCCGAGGAGCCACAATCACCACCCCTACCAGATTATGTTCCAGAGCCGATATACCCCGAGTATATGCCATAGAAGGATGAGGTGTTTCCGACAGAGGAGCAGGCACTTCTTGCTGCTGCCTCACCCACTGCTCAGTCACCAGATTATGTTCCGGAGTACGATCCTGAGGCGGACCCAAATGAGGATGACAACGAGGACCCTGAGGATGATCCTGTTGATTATCCTGCCGATGGAGGAGATGATGGCGATGACGAGGAGGGGTCATCAGAGGATGATAAGGATGATGATATGGACATCGAGGCTGATGATGATGAGGAGGAGGAGGAGCACCCAGCTCCTGCCGACTCCGTAGTTGTTGCTTTACCAGCTACGGATCAGGCCCCATCTGCGGAGGAGACAAAGCCATTCGAGACTGATGAGTTCGTGGCCACACCACTACCACACCCTGCATATCGTGTGACAGCTAGGATTTCTATTCCAGCTCCAGTACCTACACCAGTATGGTCCGATGCAGAGGTTGCCAGACTTCTCGCTATATCTACTCCACCATCATCACTGCTCTCCCCATGGTCATCACCACTTCCCCAAATACCTTCTCCACCACTACTAGTATCACCACCACTACCAATATCATCCCTAGTGCCTTTATTATCTCCATCATCACCTACTAGTCCTATTCGTCCGTAGGGCTATCGAGCTGCTATGATCTGGCTGAGAGCCGAGGCCGCTCTTGGTCCTGCATACGAGGTCAGAGAGAGCTCGTTTGCTGCTGGTAGACCGATTGGAGGTCTTAAGGCAGACTATGGTTTTGTAGCTACTATGGATAGGGAGATCAGGCATGATCCAGAGAGAGATGTTGGATATGGGATCTCCGACTCGTGGGATGAGATAGTTGAGACCCTGTAGGAGGCACCAGTTAGTACTGACACGGAGTTGGGTCGACATATAACAGCGTTTGAAACTAGGTTTATGCAAGACACGAATGAGATTTATACGAGGTTAGACGATGAGCAGTCTGGGCGACAGCTATTGGCTGGTCGGCTCAACATGTTGTTTAGGGATAGGCGTGCACATGCACTTACTGCTAGACTTATGGAGACTGAGGCTAGGATGTCTAGAGAGGCTTGGGGACGATCTATGGACGTGAGTGACCTTGCGCATGCAGAGGTTATGTCGCTACGTTCCACAGTGTTAGCTCAGCAGTCAGAGATTGGAGAGTTACAGTTAGCGGACCGTAGGAGACAGTCGGTGATTACAGAGATGCTGGCAGTAGACCGTAGGAGATAGAAGCAGTTCACAAAGGCACTAAAGCTGATAAAGAGACTTCAGACTCAGATGGCAGAGTTCGAGAGACAGCAGGGACCCGCCAAAGGTCCTGCACAGCTAGAGCTACCGAAGGAGGCTGGTAGCAGTTCCTAGATTCTGTTATGGCTAGTTGTTTTGTGCAGCCTACTAAGTATTACGGGTTCAATCCTGGCTAGTATGGCTTTAGGTTGTATATATTCTTTTATCTTGTAACCTAATCGATGTGATCATTTTGTATCTGAACCAATCATGTATGTTTTCCAATTATATATGGAATGGTGGTATTATGTCATGTCTGTAATCGAATTTGTTGTGAATGAATGTCGATTTGGTTATATCTTTGTTGATTACAATTCAGTTGTATATTTCACTGTGTGATGTGATCTCACTTTACTTATTGTGCTTATGTCATGTCATGGTTATGATTTTACGAAATCTAACGGGTATTATATTTTCTTGTGATTGAAGAAAATGGCACCAAAAAGAGCCACGAGGTCAAACATAGCCCCAGAAACAACCAACACCACATCTGTCACTAATGCCCAGCTTCAGGCAATGATTGACCAAGGCGTTACTGCCGCTTTGGCAGCACGTGATGCTAACAGAAGTACGAATGGCGATGACAGCCATAATTCGGGAACAGGTGTTAGAAGGACAGAACGAGCTGCTCGTGAATGTACTTACACTGACTTTCTCAAATGTCAACCATTAAACTTCAAAGGCACGGAAGGAGTTGCCGGTCTATCTCAATGGTTTGAAAGGATGGAGTCTGTTTTCCACATCAGCAATTGTACAGTTGAGAATCAAGTCAAGTTTGCTACTTGCACTCTCCATTCAGTTGCTTTAACATGGTGGAACACTCATGTCAAGACAGTTGGTCATGATGCCGCTTACAGTATGCCTTGGAAAACACTCATGAAAATGATGACTGACAAATACTGTCCTCGAAATGAGATCAAGAAATTAGAAATGGATATTTGGGATCTGAAGGTGAAGGGTACCGACTTGACAAGTTATACCTAACGCTTTCAGGAATTGGCTTTGTTGTGCGGGAGGATGTTTCCCGAAGAATTAGATAAAATTGAAAAATATGTTGGTGGCCTTCCCGACATGATTTATGGGAGTGTAGTGGCGTCTAAACCAAAGACAATGCAAGATACAGTTGAAATTGTAACCTAGCTAATGGATAATAAAATCCACACATTGGCTGAACGCCAGACAAAGAGTAAAAGGAAGTTTGAAGACACCTCAAGGAATACTCAAAACCAACAACAACAGAATAAGAGGCAGAACACTGGTCGGGCCTACACTGCAAGGACTGGTGAGAACAAGCCATATGGGGGATCTAAACCTCTATGCGCTAAATGCAAATATCACCATGATGGTCCATGTGCTCCAAAATGCCACAAATACAACAAAGTTGGCCATTTTGCCCGTGACTGTAGGAGTACGACAAATGCTAACCATTAGAGGGGCACTGGGTCGGGTCAGAAGCCTACATGTTTTGAGTGTGGAGCCCAATGGCATTTCAAGAGGGAGTGTCCAAAGCTAAAGAACAACAACAACCGTGGTAACCAAGTTGGAGGTGGCAATGCTCCAGCCAAGGTCTATGCGGTAGGGCATGTAGGGACAAACCCCGACTCCAACATCGTGACGGGTACGTTCCTTCTAAACAACTGCTATGCTTCTATCTTATTCGATACTGGGGCCGATAGAAGTTTTGTATCCACTGCATTTAGCACCCAAATTGATATCACACCAACTGCATTATATCACTATTATGATGTTGAACTAGCTGACGGGAGAATAATTGGGTTGAACACTATCCTTAGGGGTTGTACATTAAATATCCTGAACCACCTATTCAACATAAATTTAATGCCCGTAGAACTTGGTAGTTTCGATGCTATAATTGGTATGGATTGGTTGGCAAAGTACCAAGCAAGCATTGTGTGTGCCGAGAAGATCGTTCGTATCCCCTGGGGAAATGAAACATTAATTGTTTACGGTGACGGAAGCAACCGGGGACACGAGGCTCGTCTACACATTATCTCGTACTCCAAAACAAAAGAATACATGCTAAAAGGATGTCAAATCTTTTTGGCACATGTTACTACAAAGGAGGTTGAAGACAAGTCTGAGAAGAAGCGACTTGAGGATGTACCAATAGTTTGAGATTTTCCTGAAGTATTTCCTGAGGACTTGTCGGGTCTTCCTCTGACTCGACAAGTGGAATTTCAAATTGATTTGGTACTTGGTGCTGCACCTGTAGCACGGGGACCTTATCGATTGTAACAATTCACATTTTCGGGTCATTTTACGTCAATAAATATTCAACTATATTTTTCAAACTTTTACGCGTTCACTTTTAATTTTTAACGTTTAGTTAAATCGCGTAAATTAGAAATCAACATTTACGTAAACGGGCATCAAATAAATAAAAGTTTACGTAAAACAAGTGTTATATTATTTTTACATAAATAAGTTATGACTTTTCACTTTTTATTTTTTAATTTTCGTTACATAAAACGTTCACGTTTCACAATAAACTATATTTTTGCATGCATGTAAACCCATAAACCCATCTATACTTCAACAAATACCCACCATCATACCCAATACCAAAATTTTTTATCAATTCTATCCTAAATACCATTCTAGCCGTGTACATTGAAAAGACTAGCAATAAAAATCGAAACCTTTCCACTAATTCTACTTTTACATAAACAATATTAACTTTTTACCATTAAGTAAACCCTAAACTAATAACCATGGGATTTCAAGAATCATTTTGTCTCCTTTTTCCTCCTAGCTCACGACAAAGACCAAGCATGGATGAGATTTCCCATCCAACATGCCCCTACTAAGTGCTAGTGATTTAATTAATCTCTTAATCATGCCACCCTTTTTGCAAACGTACGACAAGATTTAAACACCAAAGGGACTTCATAAGTTTCATTTCTACAACACAACAATATAAAGAAATACTACCTTTTAGCTTCTAGAAGAAAACATGTGCATATCACTTTAAAATACACTATCTTTTAACCACCAGGTATAAGCCACCTTAAGCCTCAAAGCTATGAAAACTTGGTCTCCCATGCCTCTTATGACTGGCTTAAAATAAGGAACAAGCAAGACCATAGCATGCTTGACTAGTCTCTTTCAATCACTTCCTATAATGTTCCCTAGTCCTTATTAAATTCAAATAGCCATGCCTTGAACTTGGATAAAATACCAAAGACTTCTCCTCATTCACGACACAAACACAAAAACAAAACACATATTTTATCTCTTTAGCTCTTCCCTGGACCAGAAACACACATAGTAGAAACAAGAACACAAAGTGAACAAGCTTGAGTTATAGTTAAACTAGGGTTTTCTCACTAGTTTTCGGGTTACACTTAGGTCAAATAATACTAAACCTTCCATCACCATCGACTAAACCACTCATTCAAAGTCTGTTAACAAGGCGGGTCCCTCGATATCATACACCACACCTTTGCCCCAACTGTTCTTTTAGCCGAAAGTACTAGCAACAACACCGTGACTTTTGGCCTTGTTACTTTCGCGAACTACATCTACTGACGTTTGTCGTCATTTAAGATGAACAGGAACATGTAAATGGGGTACTGGATACAAATTTATCCATGATACTACAAAGCGAGTTTGTGTGAGTTGAATCTTGGGTACAACTTACGATATTAAAACCTCAAATATGAGTTTAGTTTGAGGAGTAGTTCATGCATGAGTTTCTGTTCATGCACAATTTTCTTTTTTTTGTTTCGATCGATTCGGGTTGTTCGCTGGTACTTGTAGTTCGTGATAGGGCAGAGGTGTTGGATTCGTGTTGCGATAAGACCACACATTGAATCTTGGCGTTCATGATTGAGTTGTTCTTGATCGTGCTCATGTTCGCGACAGTGCTTATTTTGAGTTCACGTTGATCATTGTTGCATTTTGGGTCGGTGTTTATACGCAAGCGACATGAATCTCATTCACTCGTGTTTATGCCAAGAACTAAGTGAACCCCAACAGTTGCGTGTCAACATTATCCGGCGAACCCTTCATTATTTCTGACGAATAAGTTTCCTTCTCCGTTTGCTATGTCAATAAGGTAAAACCCACAACCATACTCTTCGTTTTAGCTCTTTAAGGCTCGTTTTGTTGTTGTGAGACGTGGTTTATGTTACTAACGTACAAAAATCTAAACGGTTGAGTTCTAGGAGTCTTTCCGATGATACACGTTTTTCCAGCGAGTTGCGTCTCCTCCGGCCGGGTGTCATAAAGTCCGACGACTGGAGTCGAACATATTGGATTATACATGTCTTAGGTAAGTAAAATATCCCTTCTTGTGTGGTTAGATATAAGAGGAAGCTTAAGTTTTTCTTATGGGATACTGCTCTTGAGTTGATGTTGTTTCGTTGAGTTGCTGAACAAAATATATGAAAATGGTGTTGCATAATGAATTTGCTAAATGAAGATGACAAGTATATAATTTAATAATTATGAGCTGGATAAAACAAACATGAAAGGATAGAAAACATAAAGAATATGTACGATGTCTTTATCAAAAATGAGTTGTCTTTCGTGATTTACAAAAATGGTCCTTCAAGATTTGCAAATTGACAATAAGAACCCTTTAAGTCTCAAAGCTTGGCGGTTTCGACCCTTGAGCTGGTTAAGTGCATCAAGTACGTGGATAAATTAGTGTGTTGTTAACTATATGTTAATTTATTAACTAGAAATAATTAATCTCGGGTTTGTAGCAATTATGAGACTAGCCTAATAAGTAATATTTGGCTATGCGATAAGGAGCGTACATTAGTATGTATTAAAGAAGTATATTTGTTGATTTGAGTCTTCAAAAAAATTTATATAGGTGACTCGGCATTGGGACATTTGATAACACCTAAGAAATAGCTAAAGGACCTTAAGTTCGAAGGCGATCACACAAGTTTAGACGGGAAGAACTTTAAATAAATAAGTAAACATTTTATACTAATATTATAGATCATCACTTTGAAATCTACGTACACAAATTAACATATAACAAATAAACCTAAATTGCTAATTCTTATAAATACCTAAATAAGTATTTTAACTAATTATGTCGTCAAATAATAATTGTATCCTAATTCTTGTAGATCAATTGCTCGGCTATTTGCGCACTTTATTTCATCTACTACCGAGGTGAGTTTCATAGCCCCACGTTTTACATGTTTTACATATATTTTTGGGGTGAGAACATGCTTGTTACAAATTCACTTACGTGTTTGATTTAAATTCGTTACGTGTTCATTTACAACTCGTTTGCATACATGTTTACAAACGCATTTACTTTGATTTCCATACTCATTTATTATATCTCGCGAGGAGATACAATACTTGGTTTAATTTTGAACGTAAACACATACTATACTTTTATGATTACGGATTAGCTTAGGTTGCATGAACTGTAAATCACTTGGAGGGTGAGCGCGAATGTTATGAAATAGATCTATTCGGGATTGACAATCCCCGTTTGGGTGATTAGCTATCACCGGGAACGAACGTTATAACATGTCGGAACACGATTGGTTGAGTCTTTAGGGCCAACAATTGCATACACATGAATGTTTTCAGAAATGCCCGGGTGTTCTTGGAGGGGACACCTAGGATGGGTACATATTATTTTCAGAAATGCCCGGGTGTTCTTGGAGGGGACACCTAGGATGGGTACATATTATTTTCATAAATGCCCGGGTGTTCTTGGAGGGAACACCTACGATGGGTACACTCTTACTGTGCCTTGAATAAAGTGGCATACATACAAGTCTACGTCACAGTTTCATGAACTTAGAGTAATGGTAATCATGGTTTTATACACACTTGAACATTTACGTTGCCTTGAATAAAGTGGCAATACATACTTTGGACAAATGCGGTCAAATTTTCATACGTACATTTTTGTGACTATTTGGGGATTGAAATTGTCATGCATATTTTGCAACTCTTTGAATTATGACATTCATACATACATTTTGGGGAACATACAGGTTTTGATACGGTCACGCATACTTTACAGAACGTTGGTTCAACATTTGTATTTACAAAAACTTATGAACTCACCAACTTTATGTTGACGTTTTTAAGCATGTTTTTCTCAGGTGAATTAGATGCTCGGATTTATTAATGTGCATTGGAGTCTACTACATTCAAATGATCAAATCTCGTGGTATTGTTTTCAAGCTTTTCATTGTGATGCAATTATGGGACAAACGTTATATCAATTTCTAGAAAATCAACGAGATTACTTTTCAAACGACACACTTAGAGGTCGTTCTCTTGTATCTAGCGCTGTGTATTATGAAGTAACGCCCCCGGACGCATTTCCGCTGCGACACGATTTTGGGGGTGTTACAGATTGGTATCAGAGCACTGGTTGTAGAGAACTAGGTTGCATATTTTACCCTAGACTATAACCGTTTTTACAAAAATTGCATCACATCAAACATTTTCAAAGTGCATACACACTACTTGCTTACTTGCTTACAT
>BQNB010132815.1:0-18567 GCA_026074375.1 Tanacetum coccineum
ATTTTATTCAGATTACGGGTGTCCCGGGTTAGACACCTGCATGAGCATTCATTCATTGTTGGTATATGTTAACGCTTCGGTGTCATAAGCTTAGACAATAGTAATGCAATTTATATGACTTTGTATCTGTTATATTATCATATGCGGGTGAAATATTGTGATTCATCAAATACTACATTTTCTACTTAAACAAACCTATTAACTCACCAACTTTATGTTGACACTTTAGCAATGTTTTCTCAGGTATTAAGAATGAAGATGCTATATGAAGTCTCATGCATTGCAGACATTTTCCAGTTATCTGAAGATCACTTGTATTATTTTAAAATGATGTTGTATTGTCTATTTTTATGCTTCTGCTGAATGTTTAAAACAATTTATTATTTTCTAATACAAATGATCAATTTTCTTAAAATGTCTCATATAGAGGTCGTTCTGTATTGCTTAGAATCATGATAATCATGAAGTCATACGCCCTCGGCTACCATTATACTCTGATATTTTGGGGGGGGGGGGTGACAGATTCTGGTATCAGAGCCCTGAGTTATAGAGAACTAGGTTGCATTAGGTAGCACTAGACTATAACTACTTAGCTGCTTAACATGATTATTATGCTTCTATTATCTGTCATTGCTGGTGACTCAATATGGGGTACATTGGAAGCAACAATCAAATGAGTACATATATATATTAAAATGGGATACATGTGAAATAAACATATATGAGATACATATACGTAATATGGGTTACATGTGTATTAAAATCTCGACAATAAACATTTTTTTATGGGGGGAGGGGGAAGGGGGGGTGTTTACGGTTGTTCCTTTCCAGTGCACTTATGCTGATGAAAACTGTCATCTGAATTGTTATGTTGCAAAAAAAATGTTATGTTGCATTATTATTCTCTCTTGAAAGCATGATACAAGGATAATGATTTCTATGAAGTTATGTTTCTGCGTTCATCAAAGAAGCTGTGATATTTCATTGCACAGTTGGAAACTAGTTACTGAATATTCACCTGTATATTTTTGAGGACTTGTTTCGTAATTTGAAGGGTAAAATGGTCATTTTACATGGCAAGTGACAAAATACACACGAAGGTCGAAATTTAAAAGTTCAGTACATACAATAAGAAAAAGAAGAGTTAAATACATACAATAAGAAAAAGTGGCAAGTATGATACATTTTCAAACAATTATCCCATTAGCTTACTGAACAAACATTTGACATTTTTTAAGTGTTCAGGTCTACAACATACATGATTCAGGTTATGAGTTACAAAACTTGGATGTCACATCGACTCTCCAAAGACTTACGATAAGTCCCCCCAGCATCACTTTACACCAAATCAAGCGTTTGTTGGCAAATTAATGGATTACAAGACTCTGCACTTAAAGTTAAGTGATCATTTTACATACAATTGCTGTTTATAGATGCTTCAATAATAAAATTTTTGAGAATTTTAATGGCTCTGATATTGTTAAGGTTGTGCAACCCTTCTAGTTGTTTTGGAACTCTCATTAGCTCGAGACCTGGTGGGATGCATGGTCTTCACTAACATGATGGTCCTTGGTCTTTAGGGGTTTACTTTCGTCATGGTCAGACAAACACACTTAAAAATGAATTTTATCTCAACAACGTGTTTTTTTGGGGTAAAGGGTTTAAACCGAGTGAAATTATTTAAAAAATGAGATTATGTACATGGAAGAGAGGTAATGAGCCACTATATGATAACTATGTGTTTGAACAAGCTCAAAACACAACAACCAAAACACTAAACTATAGCTCTCATAGCCGAATTACATAAACAAAGAATAAAACATATGAGTCTCTAAGAACCTCCACCATCTATTCCATTTGAATTTGTTAGTAAATTAGGGTGTCTTTGATGTTCCTGGATTTCTCTAGTGTATTGTGTTGAGTTCACTTTCTGTATAAAGTATTTTGACCCTATCAAATGCCTAGGTTGCATGAAATCTGTATCGAGATAATACACAGAGAATATCAATTTGTGTTCTAGGAACAAGAAGCATAAATCAAGAACGATAAAGGAATTGTAAGTATTTTTCGTGTGTTTTTATGTCTCATGAGACCAAAAGTTCCTGAGAATATAATAGGAAACTTTGACAGTTTTTAGGAAGTTTTTGGGTAGTTAAAGTTGGTTAAAACTAAAAACTTACCAACTGTCCTGACATAGACTTTAAGTGCCGTAACATAATTTGTTACGCGAAAAGAATACACGCTTTTAACATGTTAACGGCGATAATATCACCACGATTACAACGCGTAAACTATAAGCCTTAAAACTAGAAACATGTTACGGCGTAAACCATTCGTACAGGTTACGGCGTAAATATCCCAAGGCTTAAGTCCTTAACCAAACAAGAGTTTACGGCGTAAACATAAAGTTTATGGTGTAAACTCTACAAATCCCGTCTTGGTTTATTTCATGTTAGCTCAACAAGCGTGTACTCCACACTCTCCTAACTCGTTTTAGAGCCGAACATGAAACCTCATTGGTCTCCAGTAAATCCATTACCTAAATGGCCCGATGACACTAAAATCACCAACAAATCCCCCCTATTTTAGTGTAATCTTGATTTACTAAAACATATATAAAAACAAATGCATAAATGAAAATGTCTTGCGATTGAATTTTTATCTTAGTACAATACACATTCCAAATATTCAAAAATTGGGGTGTCGTAACGATTAACCCATCAATCCATTTGAATACCTGAAGATACTATACACATTCGTTTCTACAACACTTTAAAGTTTGTTTACTTGACACTTCACAAGCCATGTTTCCCAATCCATTAATGAACATATAGGAAGCCAAGTCCAAGCTTCTTGAAGCGGCAAAACTTCATGTTCACATAGGTAGTCCTTTTAGTTCTTGCACCTGCATTTGAAAATTTTCAAAAGAGCCATAAAGAAGATAAACTTCAACCTAACCATCACTTGCAGGTTTGAACACATACCTCGAGAAGATAAATACACGTGTTCCAATCTCTAGCTATGAGCTTTCCTTATTGAATTCAGCCTCTAACGTTGTATTAGAAGGGAATTGGGTATCTCATAGATAATAGATTTTAAATGGACTTTAATCCCATCCTTATCACTAACTTATTTACCATTTCCCTAGCTAGACCCTTTGTCAAGTGGTCAGCTAAATTATGTTGAGTCTAAACAAACTCAATAGTAATCACACCATTCCTGATTAGTTCCCTTACCATATTATGTCTAACACCTAAGTGTCTAGACTTCCCATTGTTAACTGACTTATATGCCCTACATTATGGGAGCCACTATCACATCGATAGATATTGGTGCTATTAGTTTTAGTCATATTGGAATATTATGTATTAAGTTTCTTAGCCATTCTGCTTCTTTACCGACATCAGCCAATGCTACAAACTCATATTCCATAGTAGAACCAGTGATGCATGTTTTCTTCTTGGAAGCCCATGTAAGCACCCCATCCCCTAAAAGTCAGGAACCACCCATCTCTCGTAGAAGATGAATCTCAACATGATTCTCCAATCGCATCTGATAAGATTCTAAACAAAACCAGAAGGATTATCCAATATATGACGAAAACCATAATTCATTGAGTACCTCTCGAAAGAACTTAAACACTATTTTTACTATATTACTCTGACTACTGAACTTGCTTCCCAATGCAGTCTAGTAGGATTACTAGTAAATCCTACTCTATCATACCCAACAACATAAATGCAATATCCGTGTCTAGTACTTGGCATAGCATACAAATCAAGCGCCAATAGCTCTTGAGTATTCGAGCTGATCCATAGGTTTACCTGTATTAGGTTTAAGCTTTTCAACCGGATTCATAGGAGTACTCACTGGAGAACAATCTTCAAGATTAAACTTCTTGAGTATTTTCTCAATGTAATAAGATTGTGTAATTATAATCCCTTTTTTTTACGTTTTATCTTAAGACCAAGAATAACGTCTACTTCTCTTATATCTTTCATTGAGAACCTTGATGACACAAACTTCTTAGTTTTATCAACTTGATTTTGATCAGTGCCAAAAATCAACATATAGACAAATTATAACACCTTCACCGGAGTCATCAAATTTGCTATATACACACTTATCGGATTAGTTTAAGTGAAAACCACTTAACAACACAACCTCATCAAACTTTTGATGCCACTGTTTAGGTACTTGTTTGAGACCATATAATGACTTAACCAGTTTACACACCTTATGCTCATTACCCAACATAACAAATCCTTCTGGTTGCTTCATATACACTTCTTTATCCAAATTACTATTCAAGAATGCTGTTTTGACATCCATTTGATGGATCACTAGATTGTGAATAGCAGCTAAGGCTAACAACAATCTAATAGTAGTGATACGAGCAACTGGTGCATAGGTATTGAAGTAATCGATTCCTTCCTTTTGTCTAAAGCCTTGGATTACCAATCGAGCTTTGAACTTGTCAATTGTTCCATCTACTTTCATCTTCTTTTGGAAGATCCATTTGCAACTTAAAGGTTTGCAACCAGGGGGTAAGTCAGATAAGACCCATGTATTATTTTCCATAATAGAACCAATCTCATCATCAATTGCTTCTTTCTAGAAAGCAGCATCCCGAGATTGCATAGCTTCATTATAGGTTCTAGGATCCTCCTCTATGCTAAAGCAGTAAGAGTATTGTGATCCAACTTGATATCTTGATCCCTTAACTAAATATAGCTGAAAATCAGAACCATATGATTTAGCTTTTCGAACTCTTTTACCCTTTCGAGGCGTAAGAATTTCACTTGGTACATATCATTATGATCATCCATTTGGGATTCTTGCACATTTGGTATAATGTCCTTTGGTCTAAGTATTGATGAAAAACGGTTCTCATCAAATATTACATCTCTTGATTCTATAATTGAGTTTATAGAAACAAAATCATTAGGTTCAATAACATAGAACCTATATGCCTTGGAATGCTCAGCATATCTAACAAAGATGCAATCAATACCCTTTTCACCCAAAGTTTTATGTTTCGGGTCAGGAAGCCTAACAACGGCTCTACAACCCCAAACTCGCAAGAATGACAAGTTGGGTCATTTTTTATACCAAATTCATATGGGGTAGTCTTGTTCCTTTTATTAGGAATCCCTATTTAATAAATAGCAAGCATTTAACATGGCTTTCCCAGAACCGTCACTCAAATCCGAGTAAAGATAACATGCGAATTAACATATCCTTAACGTGTCTCTATTTTTCCTTTCAGCCACACCATTTTGCTGTAGTGTGTAAGGAGCTGTAGTTTCATGAATGATTCCTACAGATTGGAAAAATACTCAGGTTCCATAATATTCCACCTATATCTGTGATGTAAGGGGGCTTGTAATATTAAGTCATTTTAATTTCTGTTGCTATTCAACTTCAGTTACTATAAATTCTAAATTTTATCAAGGGCTTTTCTTTAGTATTGTAGCAAGGGGAAAGAAAAACATAGCAAAACCTAAAGGCATCATTTAAATGTTTTGGACATACTTGTTTTATTGGCCAAAGATGGTGTAGCATGAAAATCTCACAAATCATATGTCTTAACTTTCAAGTATGACCGATTTCCTTGTTTATACTTTGAATTGGTTTCCTTGTGATTTTCGTTAAATACCTGTTAGTACATTTTTCTGAATTTTCATCAATAGCGGGAATTAAATCATCTTTAGACATTTCAAGCATTCTTTTATAGTGTACATGACATAAACAAGCATGCCATAATAAGGTATTAACAACAGTAGAAGAAGAAGACATATATACAGAATCTGAATCATCGGGAACTTTATTCAAGTTCAACATAAACATCCCATTGTTATAATAACAAATCTTCATTTAACACCACACTTCGTTAAGATTTATAATTATAGGAATTCATAAACCTTCTTGTATCTAACTTATTCAACAAGGACTAGAAAGTAAAAGTTCTTTCGAGTTTTGGTAATACAAAACAATTTAAAAAAGTTATAGTTTTTCCAGAACTAATTTCTAATTGCTTCGCTTCCTTTGCCAGTAAAAGGAGGAATGTTCATCACCCATGTAAAGTACAGATCCGTCATCCACTGGTTCGAATGTCTTAAACCAACAACGATCTTTTACAAACATTAAGTTCGTGCACCAGAAATCTATCCACCACAGCAAATTGCATCAACCTGCACATAAAATGCCTCAAAATTTAGTGAAACACATAATATTTAACAAATCTGTTCCAAACATGCACTAAATTCTGACCTTGGTCTTGGGATTGGTCCTTAGACCCCTTTCCCGAACCACCAGCATTTGCGTTGTTCTTTTTACCACTACGGCAATCCCTTTTAAAGTGACATGTCTTGCCACATTTCCAACTTTGGTTTCTTGTTGGAACTAGAACCACTATTGTTCTCATTGGATCGCTTTTTACCTTTGTTTTGTTTGTTGTGTTTCTTTTTACCCTCTTCTGTCATGTTAACAGAGGGTCCACCAACTTCTTTACCCTTGCCCTTATCACTGTCCTGCGCCTTTAGAGATTCCTCTATGCGCAAGTGACTACCAAGTTGGACCAAAGACAAATCATCTTTACCATGTTTCAAAGTATGTTTAAAATCCTTCCAGGAAGGAGGCAACTTATCGATTATACTCGAAACAAAAATGGATTCATCCATTTTCAAGCCATGTTGTGTGTATTGTCCAAGGATCCTAAGGAGTTCATTGTATTGTTAAATGACCGGCCTAGAATCGACCATTTTGTAATTATTAAAAAAAAAAAAAAAAAAAAAAAAACAAATTTACCTCTTACAAGGAACTTTCCTTACTAGAAGATTCCTTATGCCTATGTTACTAAGATTCAAGTGATATCTTCATCAAACTCTTAGCCGATTTTCAACATTTCGTTATAAACATCAAAAAGAGAATCCGACATACCATTCGACCCTAAACACTTTGGGTCGACACCCTTTGTAGTTTAGGGTCGAAATTATCGACCCTACACCCTTATATTGTTGTAGTGTTTGGAGTGACCCGAGTCAACCCGGTTCACGAGACCTGGCCGGGTTTCGGTTTTTTTTTAAAATAAAGCATGTTTATTGTATATATTTGCGACGTCATTTTATTTTTACATGTTATATTTGTTAATAAATAGTTTTTATTCCAAATATATGAAATATTTCATGATTTATATACATACTTTTTTCTAATCTTTGCAAAAAAAAAAAATTTGGAAGACCGGGTTGACCCGGCGGTCCAACCGGTTGAACTGGTAACCCGGTGACTCGACTGGGTCGATTAAAGACCCGGTTTTCAAAATATTGATTTTTACGGAGAACAATACTTACCTGAGTTAAGATCAACATAAACCCATTATTTGTCATAAATCTAATGAATCAATCTCAACCATCTAATTTTTTATCAAAAATAAAAAAACTCACTTTCCACCTCTTTTTAAAAAATAAAAAATCTTACAAACGGTAAATCGTCACACGACAAAAAATATACCATCACGACGAGTATTTTTTTATCTTTCAGTAGACGGGTGACACGATATACTTTCGAGGAACTTTTTTTCGATATTTTTTTTCAGTCACGAATTGCGAAAATCATATATGATTTCATAAAATCATATATGATAATCATATATGATTTGTGATTCCGACAAACTTTTTTTCAATTTTGTTTCAGTCACGAATTGCGAAAATCATATATGATTTCATAAAATCATATATGATTTCATAACATATATGATTTCATAAAATCGTATATGACTTCATAAAATCATAAAAAAAAGTTCGTCGAAAGTACATAGTGTCGCGCCCCTCTATAGAAAGATAATTTAATTCTCGTCGCGATGGTATGTTTTGTTTTGCGTAACGATTAACAGTGTGTGAGATATTTAATTTTTTTAAAAAGGTGAAAAGTGAGTTTTTTTATTTTTGATGAAAAAATAAATGGCTAGGATTGGTTCATTGGGTCTATGACAAAAATTGAGTCTATATTGAACTTTTGGCCCTAGTCCCTAGATGCATCACCTACCTCTAAAAGCAAATACAACATCATAAACTATTTAATTTAGAAAAGTCAAAATCTAAAATAAAATAAAAATAGATCGGTCGCCTAAAGTGTTTATCTTTTTTTGACCTCAAAAAATAAAATTTTCAAAATAGACGAGTCGTCTAAAAAACTTTTCGTTTTTTGTGTAAGTTATTTTTCAGACATGTTTTTAAGAGACATGTTTAATGTACTTTTAGGAGATTTTTTTTAATGTACTTTTAAGTTATTTTTAGAACAAAAAAAAGTCTCCTAAAAGTACATTATGTAAGTCTCTTAAAAACATGACGGAAAAATAACATACACAAAAGCAAAAAGTGTTTTATGCGACTTAAGAGACCGGACGACTAGTCTATTTTAAGAAATTTATTTTTTAAGGTTTAAAAAAAGTAGACACTTTAGACGACCGGTCTATTTTGATAATTTAAAAAAAAAAATCTATAAGATATAGAGTAACATGATGAAAAGCCACATAAAAAAATAGATTTTTGGAAAGTGATACTGGCTTTTATCGATTACGTCTAGATGTGTAATTTACTGATTCATTAACTTTCTCTCTACCAAAAGGCTAGTTGTGAGTTGTGACTCCGTATGATACGGTTAACTTTCTGACATTTTTCACATTTTCATATGGGGCAATTTCATATTTCTCCTCTTTAAAAAAAGAAATTTCATATATACTCAAACATGTTTTAAAAATATTGTACATTATGCATTCATGGATTACACTTTAGGTATATATGAAATTAATGTTAAAAGTAGGGTGATATATGAATCTTTTTCATATTAATTGCTTTTCACTTTTTTCCACCCCGTGAACCTCTAGTACTAAGATGTAACTTGTCAATAAAGCTTTTACTGCACAACATGGTTATCAATGCACCTTTCTACCATCATGTTTCATTTTTTTATAAATACTTGCTTTGTTTCATTACAACTACAACCTACCACTACTCCTTATTTGCATCTTCTTCTCCCTTGAACCTTTAAATCACCATAAACAACCATTATTCTTCTAACTCGATCCGGTCAAATTGCAGGTTTCCAGCAATTGGTTTTTGGGTTTTCTATCATACTTCACTCAACCAACAAACGAAAGGTGTCAAAGGGCAGCTTCTCATTTTATATATATACTTCATAAACCAAACCAGTCTCTTTGATTACCGATTCATTAAATGTTGTTATCATCCACAGTATTGATGTCGTGGGCAGTCGCCCGCTTCGCCCGATACTGTGGCCAGCCCACACACCATCTTATTGTACATTTGTTCCTTCTTCATGAAATCCACAGTAACATCATCTGACCTCGATTCCCTTGTTTAAAGATTCATATATTTTCAGGATGTCACTCTTGACTCTACATCCGGAATGCCTTCTAATTCCGAATGCTCTGTTGTCCACTATCCCGATTAGTGCCGAGAAGTGTTCCTTTGTAACCTTCATGACTTCCTTCTTCATCCCCTTGGAAAACAATTGTAAAGTCATATTATCTTCAAGACACAGTGATAGAGTCACGCCTACTTATCCAGTTGCAGCTTTTTATTCTTCAGATTCAAAAAATGTGCAAACGGGCTGTCTCCTAAGTTTTCTTTATTAATTTGTGGTATCTCATCCAAAAATTTAATAAAGTGGTTTACATCACATATTACGCGATAGGGTGACTTCTTTTGCCCACCACTGCCTCGCCTACGTATTCATGTTTCTCTTCATCAGTCAACCCTTTATAGTCCACCGCCACCGCACGACTATTGCCCTTCTTTTTCAAGTCAATCCTAAGTAACATCAATTTTAGCATGTTAAAATTAATCATTCTTCCTGTTTTCCTTTTACCTTTTACAGAAACTATATAAACCAAATTTATTTCAAAATCAAATTTGATTTATATAGTTTATCTCTTAGTTGAACCAACGATAAGATGAACTACGAAGCTGGTCGAGGTGGTTTATAAATCAACATTAGGTACATACATCTAAATATCTACTAGTAATAGTTTTGCTATCAATTTTTATCAAATTTAAAAATGCACATGACATGTCATTATGCATAAGATTATGTCTGCTGTGGTGATGTAGACATATGAGGTAATAGGTCCATTTTTGGCTTGTTGAATCACCTTGTTTTATTGAATCACCTTGTTGTATAGTGGGACTTGCCATGTATTGTGTAATATGTTGGGTTTTTTGATACGTAGTAAATGCTTATACGTAGGGTTTAATCAGGTTCGAACGAAGCCGAAAGAGGCTACCTCGACCGCATAAGCCGCGTCCAAAAAAATCTTTAAATGAACGAGATTCATCTGACGCTATAAATAGTTTATTTAAAGGTTACATATGTTTATCATACAATATAAATTTGAATATGAGAGAGTGTATTTAGATCCAAAGATTTTCACTAGAATATCATCATCACAAACCATGGAGTGGTAAAACTTGAAACTTTTTAAGATTACTTCTAATGAGGTTAGCTTTAAATTATAGTCTAAACAATTTCTCATAGTTTTTATCTGCTTCCAAATCCTCCGATGTGGGTGAATGATTTTGATTTTGTACGAGTATAACAATGCGCTAAAAGTAATCTAGCATCATGAGTAAAGACAATACGATTAATAACTTATTTCCATATTTTTAAATTTGTATGATCCAATAAATTATTCGGCGGTTCAATCCGGTTCGCAAACAAGCGAAAACCCGGTCACATCCGGACCGCTCTCCGTACCGGTTCCCGGTTCAACCGGTTGAACCGGCCGGGTCAACCCGGGTTTTAAAACATTGATGTTTTATAATAGCATTAATTATAACATTAATTATATATGTGCATTGTTGCATTAAATAGTTGTATATAGGGGTGTTAACGAGTCGAGCTTTTAACGAGCTACTCGAGCTCGAGCTCGTTTAACTCGAGCTCGAGCTTGATAAATATCAAACTCGAGTCGAGCTCGAACAACATTTTATGCTCGATTATACAAACGAGTCGAGCCTTAAAATGAAATTTTCGACTCGGTTCGTTCGAAAGCTCGTTTAGTTATCTCGAGTCGAACGAGCTACTCGAGCTTAACGAGCCGAACGAGTTAATCGAGCTATAAATAGTTTTTAAGTTTCTTATGTTTATCATAAATATAAATTGAATATGAGAGTGTATTTAGATCAAGATTTTACTAGAATTTATCATCACTACCATGGATGGTAAAACTTGAAATCTTTAAGATGCTTCTAATGAGTGTTTGCTTTAATTTATAGGCTAAACACTTCATGTTTTTATCTTCATCCTCCGATGTGGGATGAATAATTTTGATTTTGTACGAGTATACTCGCAAAAAGTATCGTTAGAATCATGAAGACAATACGATTAATAACTTATTTCATATTTTTAAATTTGTGTCAGTAAATTATTATTAAATGTATATATTATTTATTTTTAATACCTTGTTATTGTTTATATTCGCTAATAATTTATAGACAATGATATCATAAAAAAATTTAAAGTAATTTTCATTTTGGGTTTCCGACTCGACATTGCGAACCGATTAATCACAGGGCGACTACTTTTTTAGATAGCCCGAGAAGTCGATGCAGGTGAATCTTCGTAGCCAATGAAGGGTTAATTTTCTCCCCACGATTCGAACCCAAGACCTCTAGGCACTTTCGTCCTAATTGTTAAAATAATAAACGATGCATCATCTTATCCAATTGGTAGATCGTCTTGAAGAGGCAAGGCATGCATTAAACGTCAAACACTCGAGTAGCACATGTTCATTCCATAAACACCTAAAAGTTAAAAAAAATAAAAGTCAAACTAAAACGAAGTTGTTGATAAGAGTATATGTAAAGTTTAAAAATGGTATAAAACATGTCATTTATATAATTTATACATACATGTTTAACATTGATCATAGAACTTGAAGTATTTATTTGTAGACAATGTTTGTAGTTGGACGAAAAAGGGTTTACATTCTAAATTTGTATACTAGAACTAGGATGAACATTGATCCCGCTCTCAATCCCAATCCGTTTTTCAATCCAAATTTATAAACTGGAACTGGGATGATGTTTATGTCATCTCGGATGATGATGATAATGAGGACATGCCAGACGATGAATTTGTGCTGAACGGGGAACATAAACGAAGGTTTGGGTATTGTGACCATACGCGTGAGTGGATAGACGTGAGTTCAATTTGTTATGTGTCTCTGAGTAGTGTGAAGACGAGACTGAAGTACAAGGGGATGCGCGCAACTATCTCGATGCAATAGTGCAGTAACGATCTGGATAACTGTACTCTGGCAGCAGCACACGATATTGCAGATTTCTTAGAGCGCGTCGGGGTCTATATATATGGGAAAGATTGATGGGGGGCGTTACATCAGCAACTATAAAAACTTGCCGCCATAAAATCCCATTGCGATGCATGAATACTCGTCTAGTAAAAGTAAAAATCATCCAACAATGTATTTTTATAGGATGATCATAACACATCTCAAGCGATATATAGTGTTACTTAATTTTGATATCTAATGTATATAGTTTATAAAAAATATGCGTTATTGTGAGGTAAGGTATATGAAATGACTTGATACTTGATATTATAGGTTTAGTTAACATTACATACTACTAAAAGGATAACAATTGATGTTTAATAACGTCGCAAAAAAAAGTTTAAATTAGATATAGAAAATTAATCTCTATTGCTTAGTCCTTAAGGTGTTTGATCTTACTTGATATTTTATCATAACTTTATTTTATGTAGCCTTGTGTGTGACGGAACTAGTTGAAGAAAGACGCAACAAAATAAAGCTTTCTAACAAACAGATAGTTTGATTATATTGATATGAAAGATGATTAATGGCTAATGGGGTGTTTGCTTTTGTTATTTCTTATACGTGTTCGAAATCATCAAAAGCGTCTCCTTGTAGAATTATAAATAAAACAACTCTATAAATGGTTTAAATACGTTTTAAACTCGGTTTGAATATTATTGTTGCAACATCTCATTTTTGTTTTGAAATTAGAAAAATATAAAAGTTTAATGGTGTCTTTTCTTTGCTAACTAAAATTACTTGGACAAAAAAATAAGAAAAAAAGTTTGAAAATATCAAAAGAACATGGTTAGTAGACTTATCCCACATCGCTTGAAAAGAAAAACTTGTTAAGAGAAAAGCTTCTATATAAGCAAAGCCCTCGCCCTATTTTGAAACTTAGTTTAACTTTAGATGTTATTGAACATTGATAGTGTGTTCTTAAACAATATTTGTTGAGCTTATAAGTTATATAAGCTTTAGTTTGAGCATTAAAATAATTTTTATTTATTTTTACAATGTAAACGAGCTTTCGAGCTCGAGCTTGAGTTAATAAACGAGCCTATCAAGCTCGATCTTTTATACGAGCATCTTAAGCTTAAAGTTAGTTTATTGTAGGAATACAAAAAAAAAGTTAAAAATCCTAAACGAGCTTCGAGCTCGAGCTCGAACAACAAAAAAGTATTCGAGTTCGAGCTTGAGCCAAATTATAAAAGTTTATTCAAGCTCGAGCTGAGCTCGAGCCGAGTAGTTAATAAACGAGCCTAGCTCGTTTAGACCAAAACTCGACTCGGCTCGGATCGTTAACACCCCTAGTTGTATACATAGCATTAAAACTTGTATTACTTAAAAACTATATATGTTTTGTGCATTTAAGTATTGTATCATAAGCTATATGATATGTGCTATTTAAAATCAAGTTGCATTTAAGAATTGTATAACTCTCCCATACCGCACCTTCCAATACACCTAAGCATCATTCAAGGAGATAACATAGCGCTAAATCACAAAGCTCAGTTGGAATTGCGAGTTAAGAACTCATTAGGGACTAATCCAACATTCAGCCACATAATTATTTACAAGTAAGCGGTCTCTATGAATAAGTAAATAATATCATAAAACTCTTAACTAGGCTAAACTCTGAACTAGGGCTGAGCAACGGGTCAAGACCGGACCGGACCGAAGACCGAAGTAACCAATTCCTGATAGCCATCAATCCAATACCTGTAAACACATAATTAATATTTTTTTTTAAACGTTATCTTTGCATCAAGCTAACGCTGTGTTTGAATTGGTTTTGTAGGATGGAAGACTATGTGGAGTGTCGTATTACCACTGTGATCGTCATCCTTCTTCTCTTGGGAGCCGAAATATGTTTTGCTTTCTTAATTAAGGGGACCAAATACTTTGTACCCTACGTTTCTGCAGGCTCCTTTGTTTCTTTCATTTTGGTAAGCCTTGTCTGCGTCAAATTTTTTATCTCGAAAAATAAATGCGAGATGAGAGACACTGAAAACAGCACGAATGAATTCAGCGAGTACGATTGGAATAAAGGATTAGCTATAGCATTAGATATTCATAAATGTGGTGAAAGCAGAGGACGGGAAGGGGATGACGAGTGGAAGAAAGCATTAGGTCCAAACGGATATGAAGAGTGCCATGCAACAGGTCTTTACGCCACTGGTGAAGGAAGCAGTGTGCTTGACAGTGAACGGGATGTTTGTTATAAAAGCAGTGTGCTTGACAGTGAATGGGATGTTTGTTATAAAAGCAGTGTGCTTGAAGAGGGTGACAGTAGGGGCCACTTAGGTCGACGCATATATCAGGCTATCCGTGAAGGGGGTGACAGTGGTGGCTGTGACAGTAGTGGCTGTGACATCAGTGAAACAGGTCTTAACCCCATTGGTGAAGAGTCGGCCGTCTGTAATGATGAAGCTCGTACTGACGACATTCTTATGAAGGTCATTGCTGAAGAGTCGGCCGTCTATAATGATGGAGCTCGTACTTACGACATTCCCCTCTTCACAAAATGGTCTGACTTTATGAAGAAGGTTCTAGTTTAAGGTTCTCTCATGAATATTTTCATGAGAGAACCTTAAACTAGAGAACCTTAAACTAGAAATGGACATGTAATGGTTGAACATAGCTATGCTTTTGTCTAGTCTTTTGGCGGAAATTGTTCATCATGTTCGAGCAGACCTCTCATTGTCGCAGGTTTGGAACTCTTCTGGAAATTTAATGTTGTAATTTAATATCTTTCTATTAGGTTTAGCTAATGGATTGCGTTTTGCATTTAGTGGGTGTTGGGAAAGCTTATTTACAAGTTGTTTTTCTTGGCTTATATATCCTGTTTATGGCTTATTTGGTTTTCTGCCAACCTTATTGCTGACAAGTTGTCACAATATAATGAAATACTATAATTGGTCGGCTGATGCAGCTCCTTCAACAGTGGCATAATCACCTGCATAATCACAATATAATTGGTTTGAGCTGTCATAGCTGCTGCCCTGTACTCGGCTTTAGTAGTTGATAGAGAAAGAGTTGGTTGTCTTTTGCTGCACCATGAAATTGCTCCTGACCCGAGCAACATACGTATCCAGAAGTTGAGCGGCGCGTATCATGATCACCTGCATAATCAGCGTCACAATATGCGACTAATCTGCAATCTCCACCCTTTTTAAACATAATGCCATAGTCAAGTGTACTTTTCACATATCTCAGAATTCGACGAACCGCTTCCAAATGTACTTTTCACATATCTCAGAAATCACAGCAGCCGATAATGTTTGAATCTTTGTTATCCAAACATAAAATCAAAAATTTTGGTACAGGGAAAGCTCACTTTCGTAATCAGCTGTTGGGGGTAAAAAAAGTAATAGAAAAAGAGGCGCTAGTAAACGCGAAATTTCTTTGGTTAAGTTACAAGGCTGCACAACATCAACTTAAAAGCTACAACACGCAGCTCACATAATCTTCAAGTGCAAGATTTTGACATGTAGCATCGCCCGATAACCCGAATCACCCGACCCGATACCACCCGCACCCGATAACCTGATAACTTATCGGGTCGGGTTGCGGGTGAGTTTTTAGAAACCAAATAACCCGATAACCCGACCCGATAACACCCCTAATCCTAGGTAAAAAATAGTCACAAATGAGAAGGGCAACTAAAAAGTTAGATGTGTCTAAATGAGACCCTGTTTCCTCCAAGTACTATGTACCTTCCTCTAAGTACTTTGATAGTTACAAATCAGATGATAAAGAATAATGTCCTGTATTTCGTAAGCTGTAGTCTAAGGTTCTCTTATGACTTTGTGATGGGAGAACCTTAGACTATAAAAATATTTTTCACAAAGTCTAAGGTCCTCTTATCCTTTTTTATCCTTAGTCTAATTTTTGGTAGTGGATCATGTTACTGCATAAATACAATTATGGTGTGTCTGGATCAGGCTGCTATATATTTATGATGTTTTTGGACCAGGTAACTACAAAAATAAAGTGTATTAATTAGGATACTGCAACATAAGTTTGGCTGAGGTTACAGTTTCTCACTCCTTGGTATTGTCACGGTTCACTTATTATATTCTTGATATTTGCAAGTTTTGATTTAGTTATTTCTTTTCTATTGTACTTTGCAATTTTTTGAACAAGTTATCATACCATAATTAAAAGATAATAACTTTAACAAATGTGTACACATCGTATTTTTTGAAAACATAAACCATCACCCTTCCAACTTCCTAATTTAATTGGCTGACTATTGGTTTCACACACACTATATAACTCCCTTTTTCAACACTAAATTACCATTGAAAATTTTTTAGGATACACAGAGATTAAGATATGGCAGAATTATAAAACAAGTTTGATGTTAAGGATGCTTCTTCTTACATTAGATACAATTTTCACTCTTTTCTTCAAGGCTTCTTACCCTTCTTACCAATGACTTAATTAAGTTTCAGTCGTTTATTACCACTAGCAGCTTTCTCAACCAAAAAATAAGAGAAAACGTTTTCACTTGCTTTTAATATTCTGAGAGCCATATTGCATCTTTCCTCTTCAGTGATCTACTGCAATACCAATTTTTAGAGTGTTACAATTTCATATAATAAATTCGTGAAACAAAATTATGGAATTTTATGTTTGCAGTTTTACCTTATCCTTATGGAATTTCATCACTTCGTCGGGAAATTCCATAAAGCGGCAGACAAAGACCCCGCAATCGTCAGGATTAGGCTGTTTCGGCACGTCAATCAGAATCGGGGTATACTGGTTGAATGAGAACATTCCATCTCCGATGTCATTATCCAGGAAGTGACACTACAAATCAAAGTACGATAAGTACCAAATTGTTTTCTTTAGTGTCGAATACGATTAAAGGATATTGTTCGTTACCAGAAGTTTTATTGCATCCTTATATTTTTGTAAATCATCCTTCATTGTATCCCACACTTCCACCTTGTGTTCCATATTGTTGAATACGATCAAGTAGAAGTGCTTGCGCTTGTTGTTGTACAAAGGAAAAAATATCTATAACAAAAATCAGCTAGTTAGTTCCAATATACACCCAAGGGTTTTCTATATGTAAAAAAATGACACTATTAAGTTCACAAAATAATCATCAAGCTATTAACTTACCTGTTTCACAGATTGTAGTTGTTGTTTAGTGATACAATACAATGCTTTTCGGAATCTTGTTTGCGAATCTATTCTATATTTTCGCATTTCCATAGGAAAAAACCATCTTTGAACATCCCCTTTAATATATTCTCGTACACACAACATGTCCGCAACACAGTTTATAAAACCGTTAGATACCCACCCTGCTGGCATAAGGGCTTTGCAGAATTCGTCCTTGTTAACACGAAATGCTTCATTATCTTGAACACTAACTACCATCATTGTATCCTCAACCTTTCCAACACACAACTCCAACAATTTACGGTCATCAACAGTAGGAGCTTGTGTAGTTCGGACTTTGAAAGGACTAACACGTGTTGTGTCCTCATCATACTCCTCCACCTTGTTATTCATTTCGTAATTCTTATCTTCCTTGTTATCCATTTCATAAATCTTTTCTTTTAAAACTGGTATTGCTGCCATATCATCCATAGCTTTCTTAGTATCAACAAGGTGATTGACTAACTCATAATATTTCTCTCTTACAAATTTCTTAATCTCACTTATTCTCAAATTCTCAAAAAATATTACAAACACAATATCAGAATAAGGAGGAGGCCACAACGTCAAATACAAAGAATTTGAGAATAAGTAAGATTAAGAAATTTGTAAGAGAGAAATATTATGAGTTATTCAATCACCTTGTTGATACTAAGAAAGCTATGGATGATATGGCAGCAATACCAGTTTTAAAAGAAAAGATTTATGAAATGGATAACAAGGAAGATGAGAATTACGAAATGGATAACAAGGTGGAGGAGTATGATGAGGACACAACACGTGTTGGTCCTTTCAAAGTCCGAACTACACAAGCTCCTACTGTTGATGACTGTAAATTGTTGGAGTCGTGTTTTGGAAAGGTTGAGGATACAATGATGGTAGTTGGTGTTCAAGATAATGAAGCATTTCGTGTTAACAAGGACGAATTCTGCAAAGCCCTTATGCCAGCAGGGTGGGTATCTAACGGTTTTATAAACTGTGTTGCGGACATGCTGTGTGTACGAGAATATATTAAAGGGGATGTTCAAAGATGG
>BQNB010132816.1:0-18567 GCA_026074375.1 Tanacetum coccineum
ACAAGAACATTGCCATATGTGAGTTAAAGAAACTCATTGAGAAATGCAAAGGAAAATCTGTGGAAACTAAGTTTGATAAAGCATTTGTTATTCGACAACCAAATGCTTGAAGGATTCTAACACCATCAATTTCAGGAAAATCGACTCCATTTTCAGACTCTTTTGAGAGGAAAAGTTTTTCAAAGATAAAGTTGGTTCCAAAAACTAATGTGTCAGAGGGTTTATCAAAACCAGTCACTACACAGATTTTGCCTCAAACAGCAAGGCAAGCTATAAGAAACACAAATGTGATTAAACCATGCATGTATGGAATTGACACTAGGACAACATAAACTAGAGCACCACAGTTGCCTCACACTTATAGGAATACTAACCCCTGCATGTCTACCTCTACAGGAGTAATTCACAACATTAATTTTAGCAGACCATAGCTTAGGAGCACTCAAATAAAAGATAAGGTCGTGTTAAACACTATTCAAGTGAAGTTTAAGAAGACTGAAGTAGAAGACCATCATAGGATTTCTAGTATTTCTAATAAAAAAAGTCTCTAACTACGTGTAATGACAGTTTAAAATCCAAAACTTCGAATGTTAATGTTGTGTGTGCTACTTGTGGAAAATGAGTGTTTAATTTGAATCATGATTCTTGTATTTCTAAATTATTGAATGACGTGAATGTCATATCTAAGAAGCCTAAAGTAGTGCCTATTAGTACTAGACAACCCAAAAGTCAAGCGAACAAATCTGTTGCAACACCCTCTAAGAAAATAGTTGCATCAAAATCTACTATCCAAAAATCCAAGAGTTACTATAGGATGCTATATGAGAAAACTAGTAAGGCATGAAAATGATGGATAGAACAACAATGCCCATCAGGATATAAATGGGTTCCTAAGAAAAAAATGAAGTGGGTGCCTAAAGTTAGGAATGAGAATGTAAAAAAGAGAGTTAGTTTTGCTATAGATAATGCATCTAGAATAACTAATGTCTTGAAACTCACAAATACTTTAGGATCCAATTTGTCAAGTATTCCATCATCCTCTAATTCTCTTACAGATTGTTCAAATCATCCTATTCATATTATACGACTTATTTCAGCTTATTCACAACTTATTTCGTAGGCTTATTATTGTACAAAACCCACTGTTTGAGTTGTGTTGTGTGTTTTTGATATAATAATACAATATTTCCTAGTGTCTCATCATTATTTTGTATATCTAAAGGGGGTTTGTAGTTTATTGGTTGTTTTGGCTTATCTCACACTTATTGGGTAAATGGCTTATTGCGTCCTTTTTTAAGCTTACTTAAAGCTCACTATTCTTGGCTTATTTAAGATTTTAGCTTATCTCGTGGGTAAGCTGTCCTTGTTAGCTTATTGGGTAAATCGTTTGGTAGTTTTTGAGCTCTTAACACAACTTTGTCTCAACCTGTTTTTCTGGGCTTATTTGAAGATATGAATACCGCGAAATATCACAAAGTGACCGCAAAATACAGGCTTGTCCAAAGGAATAACAAGAAAGTGGCAACGAAATATCTTGTTTGTTCTAGCGGAATACCACATATTTGTTCCAGCGAAATAACTTAACAAAGTGGTATCGGAATACAAATTTCTTTTACCAGTGAAATACCAATTTTTTAACCGTGAAATACAGGTGTTTATTCAAGCGAAATACATGAATTATATCCCGAGGAAAACAAGTCGTGCTTCAACACGGAATACCAAACTTTTACCAGCGAAATACCAATTTATTAACTGCAGAATAGAGGTGTTTATTCAAGCGAAATATAGGAATTATATTCCGCGGAGTACAAGTCTTGCTTCACCGCGGAATACCAGACTTTTACCAGCGGAATACATGTCAAAAACCCGCGAAATATCAAAGAGAGCCCGCAGAATATCCAGGTCTATCAAGTCTTAACTCAGAAAGCTAAAGAAGATCGAGTTTAAACATAAAGCTTGGGTATGATCAAGTTTCGAGGTTCCAGCACGACTACACAACACACACGTTCAAGATGCATAAGCGATAAAACTCCATTAGTATAGTGTCACTAGCCTAATATTTCATATTCAGTTTCAGTTGCTTTATAGTGCATAAGCATCATAAAATAAGGATGGTATTAGACTTTAAAGCAAAACATGGGTTCATTTGGACTCTTAGCATGACAAAACCATGGTCACGTCTTACAATTATACAACATAAAAATATTAGACAGTTGTCGTGGGTGAACCAAAAGCCATAAGGCACGAACGAGCAGAGAGAGAGTCATTGTGTAAATCAACAATGTTTTAAATATTCGAACATACAACACGATAACATATTATAAAACTCGATGAGTTTGATAACAACGCGTTTGAAACGAAACCTTTCTATGTCACTATCATAAATACGTTAACAAAAACCTCGAATTTTGCACTAATAATGGATGCGTACCACATAAGTATATGTGAAACGAGGGTTTTGTTGGGAGATTAACTGTCAGAAATTACATAGTACAGAGAAAAGATAGTACTAACGCTAAGCAGGTTATGTACTGACTGCTTTAGTCGAGGAAGGAACGACTAATAGCTATCAGAGTAAGGTACTTGCTCAGCATAAAGGTAAAAACGCTTTGCATGAGTTCAGTTAACGAGCAACGCAAAACTCTAACAAGAAGAGGAAAAAGAGCAGGTTCCAGGACGGTTTTAGAATCAGTGGAAGTGATGTAAAGGATAAGGGTACTGCTAGACATATGTGTTATAACACTGCATCAGATTGTATTAATTATACATATTTTTTTGACTTCCTGGCACACTAGTCATTTAAGTGTCCAACATCGAGCTACAAAAACCAACATCTAATAGAATCTTGTAACTTTACTAAAGTTTTAATAGAGTACAAACAAGCCTAAAATTTAGAAGTTAATACTGCCAGACTTAAGAAGTTAGTACTGGTTAGCAGAAAGTTAGGTACTAGCTAGTAGATAAGTACTCAGAGGCTAGCAATAATCTGTTAATACTGCCTTCAGTGATAATAATACTGATTTTTTGACATATATTCCTTAACACTGAAAGGGACTATCTTGGACTCATAAGCAATACCAGAAAAATGAATATTAGTAAAATAGTGGACCTAAACGTATCAATATGGGAAACTCTAGGGTGGTAAAACAGGGTAAATAATTCTATATTTAAACTATAAAGGACTTTTGACAATAATCGAAAACCAAAAGGTATTTTATATAAGTTACATGATTTAAATAAACACTATGACCGGAGACTAGTCTTAAGATATAACACAGATACTTATAATTAACAAAGTCACGCGAGATGATAAATATGTGTAAATTATTATTAAATACTTAAACACCATGTAAACTTAAAAGTATATAGTCATACACCTTCCAAAAGCAACGAGGAAACGAATACAATAAACCGTATACACACCAACGACAGATGATAACATAATAAATAATACTATACACTAGCAAATTAATAGTGTTTATGCATTGAGTCGTAGCATAACTTTAGTAGACTAAAGACAGACCGTATCATTTTAATATGTATTGACGGGTTATTCATTCGGCCATACTTGGATATAATTTAATAATTGGATTGGGAGGGGGGGGGGGGGGGGGGCGGGTTAGCCAGGGGTGGTGTGTATTCCGATACCACTGGTTTTATACGAGGGATTATTAAATGATTTTTACATCTTTAGGGGTGAGAACATGCTTTGTTTTACAAATTAGACCGCAATTGTACATTTTAAACTATGAATACGTGTTTTGCCTAAGTAGCGATAACAAGCCATTTAGCCCATTATCATGAACTTGTTAAATAACTAGATTGTAAGACGCGAATGATAATAACCACGCACTCAAATGGTCAAGCCAACCCCTTAAGGTTAGATAGTGAATCACCACTGTAAACCTAGACGTTCAAAGTTGCAAGATCCGTTGAAATAACAAGCAAAAACCAAATGTGCCCATTAAAGGCAAAACATTCATCAAGACATGTCGAGACTCATATGTTCATGAGTCTTCAGAAAACTTAAACAACCTTTCTAATGAAGTTCGCATCATTGCTTAAACAACACATAGAAATCTTGCGGTCGTTGACTATTGATTTACCCAAAACTCTAAAACATCACCAACTTTGTATGTTGAAATTTTAAGCATGTTATCTCAAGTCAATATATGCACGAGGTGCTCAGATGACATTTGGGGGTCACTCTATAGAAAGAGATCATACTAAAGATTTGGGCGTATTACATTTGGGAATATTTGTTATAAACCGAAATCTTAACTTATATTGCTGAACAATTTAAATCCATGAGCTTATGTAATGAACAAGCATTTTGTTAATCCAATATATCTTTTAAAAAAACAACACGTTTAGTGGTCGTTCTCATATCTTGTGCTAATATTGATTTATGAAGTAACGCCCATTGGATATTCAACATGTCCATGCTTAACCCAGATTTGGGGGTGTTACAGATTGGTATCAGAGCCAAGGTTATAAAGAACCAGGTTAAAAGTTTTTATCTGGACTATAACCATTTTCAAACACTGCTTTCACAAACGGGGTTTACACGGGACATACATGCATTACTTGTTTGCATCTAGCACATATATGCTTACATGACATACACTGTTTTAGCATTAGTAGTTACTAAGTGCTTACATGATTAATATACGAGTATATGAATTATATTACGTATATTACTAGAAGAGTAAAAAAAATTAATACTTATATAAGTTATTTTTGCTTCTTGCAGTAGTCATGTCTTCTACATCATCCGCTGTTACCTACACTTCCATCTACACCGACTCCAAGCCAGGGAGGATATTTTGGGGAGCCGATGAGGAGATATCTGACGGTGGTTCTCCACGAGTCATCGTATACTGATACGATGGACTCCCTATGCAGCTAGTCCCCACCATAACCGGATTACATACCAGGCCCAGAGGATCCACATACACCACCAGTACTACAGGACGAGGATGAGCGTGAGGCTATGTTCATACAGCCACATGATCCTGACTACGTGTCAGAGCCTATATACCCTGAGTATATAGCATTGGAGGATGAGCATGAGTTTCCGTGTTAGAGGAGCAGCCATTACCTCCAGTTTGTTTTACCTGACTCTGAGTTCACCAGGTATGTATTGAGTCGGATCCCGAAGAGGATCCAAAGGAGTATGAGGATGATGAGACGGAGGATGGTCCGGTTGACTACCCTATAGACGGGGGAGAGGACGGAGATGATGATGACGGCGATTCATCCAGGGATGACGCCGATGATGAGGATAAGGATGAATGGGATGAAGATGATGAGGATGAGGATGAGGAGGAGGAGGAGGAGGAGCACTTAGCTCTGGCCGACTCCGCTGTGGTTGTACCTACTGTTGAGCTTGTTTCCCCACCTAAGGGAACAGAGCCTGTTATACCACCACCCTCTACTGACAGTACTACCACTGGAGCTAGGATTACTGTCCTTGCTTCAATCTTCCATATCCCTTCCACCAGAGGCAGAGGTTGAGAGACTTCTAGCCATGCCTAGTTTTCTCCACCACATCAACCACCTACTCACTATCACCACTCTCTGCAGGGAGCAACTTGCTAGGTTGCACGGCCGCCACCTGCACTTTCACACCACCACCTGTGCCATCCACCATTACTAACCATAAAAGCATCCTTGGGTTTCCTACCTAAAACAGACACTCAGGATAGCCTCCACTCAGGCCCTTATTGATGTAGTTACTACCGCATTACTATCACCACCACTACCACCATCTCTATACATACCACCGACCTTTGACCCTACATAGAGATGATATTCTCGAGTTCGAGCAGCCACCTCGTAAGAGGTTGTGTTTGTACACTCTAGGCTCCAGGTATGAGGTTGGGGAGAGTTCTACCGCTAGACCTATCGGATGACAAGGGACAGATTATGGGTTTGTCAGCACCATGGATGCTAAGCGAACGACATGAGGATTAGAGAGGGTGGGTATTGTATTAGGGATACTTGGTGGATCCGGCAAAGGCAGGTTCCTGAGGGTAGCATCTATGACCTGGTGGAGGTCAATACTAGGGTTACAGAGCTTGCTGAGCTCCATGAGCGTGACACACAGGACTTGTATGCTTTACTAGAGGATGCTCAATATGATAGGACTCGTATATCACAACGAGTGGCCATGGACTCACAGCGGGTCAACTTACTTATGGGGGATAGGATGACTCTCCAGGAGACAATATGGATTATGGAGGAGGAGGCCTATGCTTCCCGAGAGGCTTGGGCTCACTCGATAGGATTGAGTTAGATAGTTCATCATGAGCTTCAGACCCACCGTGATCATGTGTATGCACACGAGACCCAGATCCAGGCACATCAGACACAACTACAGATGCAGGGTACTCTTATTCAGACACAGCACCAGGTACATGAGACTCGCTCTCAAATGCAGCAGGCTGAGATGGCAGAGCTTCGAGAGACTGACCGTAAACATAAGGGACAGATGGTAGAGATTCTCCGAGTGATGAGAACCATGAGATGAGAGATGGGTGACATGCAGGCCGAGTTGTTAGCACTGCGAGGGCACAAAGACTAAGACAGGGCAGACCAATGTTAGGATTCCAGATCACCAGGATGCTTCTAGGGATGCTGACAGTCACATCTAGTTATTTATGTTATTTTATCTTGCTAGTTCGGTGTACATGCATGTTAAGTATTAGGGGTTTCCCTGCTAGCATAGCCTTAGAACTTTTATATTGTATTTTGTGTACTAAAAACTATTTCATGTAAAATTTTCCAAGTTAAGAATAAAATAGATGTGTTATGTTGTACTATATACCTCTCTTGTGTTGTCTTATCTATAAATTATTATATATCTTGTCATAATTTTGACCTCATGTTTTGTCTCTTGTGATTTAGACAAATCATGGCACCTGTGACAAGACGAGGACCGAATACCCCTCCTAACAATCCCAACCCAAACAACATGACTCCAGAATCCGTTCAAGCTATAATTGATTAAGCACTTCTGCGAAACTCCACCAACGGAGAAGAATGCCACAATTCACACAGGGATAATCGAATGAAGAGGGAAAGAAAAAAGGGGAAGAGAAAAAAAAAAGGAGAAAAAAAAAGGGGGAGGGGGGAAAGAAAAAAAAAAAAAAAAAGAACGGAAAAAGGAACGAAGGGGGAGGAATGGGGGAATGTGCAATACCGCCCTTGTTTCTACGCTGACTTCATGAAATATCAACATTTGAACTTTAAAGGAACTGAAGGCATTGTCGGTTTAACCAGGAGGATTGAAAAGATAGAGTCCGTCTTCAATATTAGTGGTTGTGCTGTTGAAAACCAGGTTAAGTTTGCCACCTGCACTCTGTTAGGTGCTGCTTTGACTTGGTGGAATGGTCAGATAAGAACCTTAGGTCCTGATGTGTATTCAATGACTTGGGAAGTACTCAAGAAGAAGATGACGGACAAGTATTGTCTGCAGGGTGAAATCAAGAAACTAGAAATCAAGTTATGGAACCTAAAGGTCAAAGGGAACGATGTTCTAGCATACACGGAACGTTTCCAAGAGCTAACCCTGATATGTACCAAGTTTGTTGCTAATGAAACCAAAAAGGTTGAACAATCAACAGTGGACTTCCTTATACATTTATAGAATGTCAAGATCTGCCAGACCAATACGTGGATGAGACATTGAGTGGCCAATGACTTGATGGATCAGAAACTCCGCACCTATGCGGAAAGACAGCGACAACAAAAGAAGGCTGAAGAATTTCATCCAGAAACAAACCATGTCACCAACAACAACGCCTCAATAGGGAATGTCACCAAGTTCTACAATAAGAGACTGGGTGAGAGAAGTCGGTATGGGGGGGGGGATCATTGACCAAGTGCACCAAGTTGCCATTTACATCACAATGGCCCTGTGTACTCAGAAGTGCCACAGTGCAACAAGTTCAACAAGGTAGGCACTTTGCCCGCGACTGCAGGAGTATCAGGCAACACAAATGTTGCTAATACTCAGAAGGGCAAATAGGGTGAAATTCCCAAAGGAATGGTTGTTTTGAATGTGGAGCTCTAGGACATTTCAAGAGAGATTGTCCAAAGTTGAAGAATAAGGATGGAGGAAACAGGAATGCACAAGGCTGGGTGTATGTAGTTGGGAATGCAAAGAAAAGAGGGAATGCATCGGGAAACTCGAACTCCAATGTCATCACGGGTACGTTCCTCTTAAACAACCGCTATGCATCTATCTTATTTGACACTGGTGCCGATAGGAGCTTTATATCTTCTGCGTTTAGTTCACTGATTGACATCGCCCAAACTCTATTAGAAAATAGTTATGATGTGGAATTAGTTGACGGAAAATAGTCCGGGTAGACACAATTCTAGCGGGTTGCCCTTTAAGACTTCTTAAACCATCAATTCAACAAAGACCTAATGCTATTAAACTGGTAGATTCGACGTTTATATCGGCATGGATTAGTTTAAGAAGGCTGTCACGCAGGGGGGGGAGGGGGGGGGGGGGGGGGGGGGGGGGGGGGGGGGGGGGGGGGGGGGGGGGGGGGGGGGGGGGGGGGGGGGGGGTGATCGTGTGTGTGAGAAACATGTTAAATCCCTAGGGGAATGAAACTTTGATTATTCATGGTAACGAAAGTAACGACGGGAGAGAATCTCGGTTGACCATTATCTCATGTTCAAAGGCTCAAGAGTACATGGCAAAAGGATGTCAGATCTTTTTGGCACAGATATCCGCCAAGAAAGAGGAGGACAAGTCGGAAGGAAAGCAAATTAAGGACGTACCAATCGTCCAAGATTTTCCTGAAGTGTTTCCCGAGGACTTGCCGGGTCTTCCCCCAACTCGACCAGTGGAATTCCAGATCAACTTAATTCTAGGAGCCGCACCCGTAGCTCGAGCACCGTATCGATTGGCACCGTTTGAAATGAAGGAATTGTCAAAACAACTGCAAGAGCTTTCCGACAAAGGCTTCATAAGACCTAGTTCCTCACCCTGGGGAGCCCCGGTCTTGTTTGTCAAAAAGAAGGATGGGTCATTCAGGATGTGCATCGACTACCGAGAGCTGAATAACACAGTAAAGAATCGTTATCCACTCCCGAGGATCGATGATTTATTTGATCAACTCCAGGGTTCCAGTATTTATATGAAGATAGATTTGAGATCGGGTTATCACCAGCTTAGAGTACGAGAGCAAGACATTCCAAAGACGGTATTCCGAACTCGGTATGGTCATTACGAGTTTCAGGTTATGCCATTCGGGCTACAAACGCACCTGCGGTATTCATGGACCTCATGAACCGAGTGTGCAAGCCCTACTTGGATAAGTTCGTAATTGTCTTCATTGATGACATACTTATTTATTCAAAGGACAAGAAAGAGCACGAAGAATATCTTAAGGTAATTTTGGAATTGCTCAAGAAGGAGAAGTTGTATGCCAAGTTTTCAAAATGTGAATTTTGGATCCCAAAGGTACAATTTCTTGGTCATGTCATTGATAGCAGAGGCATACATGTGGATCCAGCCAAGATAGAAACTATAAAAGATTGGGCATCTCCTAAGACACCGACGGAGATCCGCCAATTTTTAGGTCTTGCTGGTTACTATCGAAGGTTTATTGAAGGATTTTCAAAGATTGCTAAATCAATGACGAAGCTTACTCAGAAGGGAATCAAATTTGACTGGGGTGAAAAGGAAGAAAACGCTTTTCAGTTAATAAAGCAGAAGTTGTGTAGTGCGCCAATTCTAGCTTTACCTAAAGGAAGCGAAGACTTTGTGGTCTATTATGATGGTTCACACAAAGGCTTAGGCGCTGTGTTAATGCAGAGAGAGAAGGTGATTGCCTATGCTTCTAGACAACTAAAAGTTCACGAGAAGAACTACATCACTCATGATTTAGAACTTGGATCGGTAGTGTTTGCTTTAAAAATATGGAGACAATACCTATATGGAACCAAATGCACCGTGTTTACCGACCATAAAAGTTTACAACACATCCTCGATCAAAAGGAGCATAACTTGAGGCAACGCCGTTGGCTAGAATTGCTGAGTGATTACGATTGTGACATTCGTTATCACCCGGGGAAGGCAAACGTATGCCGATGGCAATGAGCCTAAGGAACGGATTGAGCCATTGCTGGTTCGAGCCTTAGTTATGACTATTGTCTTGGATCTTCCCAAACAAATACTAGAAGCTCAAATTGAAGCCCTGAAACCAGAGAACCTTAAGAGTGAAGATGTAGGTGGTATGATCAGAAAGGACATACCCAAGGAAAAGTTAGAACCACGCGACTTAAGATTCGTGATTATGCACGAATCCCACAAGTCAAAGTATTCTATCCATCCCGGTTCTGAAAAGATGTACCAAGACATGAAGAAGCTATATTGGTGGCCTAATATGAAAGCTAACATCCGCCACCCTATGGTTAGAAAATGCTTGAATGTGCAGAAGGTAAAGCCAAACATCAAAGGCCATCAGGATTGTTAGTAAAACCAGCAATACCCGAGTGGATGTGGGATAATATCATGATGGATTTTATCACCAAACTTCCTAAGTCGTCACACAGTTTCGACACCATCTGGGTGATTGTGATCGTGATAGGAGATTCACATCAAATTTCTGGAGATCATTTCAGAAAGCTTTGGGTACAAGATAAGTAATAAGCCCCCCCCCCCCCAACTGCGTATCATCCAGAAACTGACGTCCAGGAAGCGATGAGAAACTATCCAACTCTCGAGACAATGCTACGTGCTTGCGTGATCGATTTTGGCAAAGGATGGGTTAAGCATTTTCCATTAGCCGAGTTTTCATATAACAATAGTTATCACGCTAGCATAAAGGCCGCACCTTATGAGGCACTTTATGTCCAAAAATGTTGATCACTTGTGTGCTGAGCCAAAGTTGGAGAAGCTCAACTGACTGGTCCAGAATTGATCCAAGAAACAAACAAGAAAAGATCATCCTGATCAAGCAGAGAATTCAAGCTGCTCAGGATCGACAAAAGAGCTACGCTGATTTGAAGCGAAAGCCGATGGAGTTTAAAGTTAGGGATAGGGTTATGCTCAAGGTCTCACCTTGGAAAGGGGTTGTACGATTCGGTAAGCGGGGTAAGTTGAACCCGAGATATGCATGACCTTTCAAAGTGTTAGCCAAAGTTGGAAAGTTTCCTAGCAAGCAGAACTTTATCAAAAGTTGAGCAAAGTTCACCATACTTTCCATGTGTCTAATCTGAAGAAATGTTACGCTGCCGAACCATTAGCCATGTCGTTAGAAGGAATTTACGTTGACGATAAGCTTCAGTTTGTGGAAGAGCCTGTTGAAATCATGGAACGGGAGATCAAATGATTAAAGCGAAGGCGGATACCATTGGTTAAGGTTTCGGGCGCTGGAACTCTAGGAGAGGTCCTGATTTCACCTGGGAATATGAAGAATTCGTTCAAACAAAAATACCTTTTCACAAACCCAGGCTTCGTCATCCACTACCAAGGACTTAAGCTTTGAGGAAAAAACTCTTTTTAAACGGGTGGAAAAAAAATAAGACTGTAACAATTCTCCAATTTCACCACCCCAGGGTCATTTTTACGACTCAATTATCCTTCACTATTTAATTTAGTCCTGACACGCGTTTTACTTTTAAATTAAATTTAAGGCTAAATCGCGGCTAAGACAAGAGATAATCATTATTAACCTAAACGATACACCAAATAAATTAAGAGATTTACCGTCAAACAAGTTTATATAAATTATATAATAAGATAATTATTAACTTTGGCTTATTTTTATTTAATTGGCACAAAGTCTAAAAGGCTTACGTTTTGTTAATAAAATAGATTTAGGACACACCCTGGAATAAATAACCAAGACTTACTTAGAACTCAAACAATAACCCACTATTAAACTCTTAAACACAAAATTAAATCATTTCTTGTGTTAAAACCTATGTTGCCGAAAGAGGAGAACTAAAAGCAACTAGAAAATACTCCTAATGAAATCAACCTAAGTACTATTAACAGAGAACAAAAATAAACAAACCAACAGTAACCCAAGTTTAAAATAAAACAGTGTAACAATATGTTTCCAGTTAGGCCAAGTTTACCTAATGGTTAATAAGCATTTATAACTCCCTTCTTGTGCCTTGATACCAGCGACATATACACAAGGAACCAATACCCCAAGCAAATCTTGCATAATCTTATACATCATAAAACTCATTAATACATGTACTTAAGAAAGCCTAAACTACCTTAAAAACCACCAACACATGTACTTAAACTACTTACCTGACTAAAAAGCTCAAAGCAAAGGGACAATGGTTTAGAAGTGGTAGGAGATAAATCCCTCCTATAAATATAGAGACTTACAACTAAGAGTGTTTCCACACTCACACATTTAACAACACCCTAGGCAAAAAACCAACCTTGTTGCTACCAATTTGTTTCGGGTCAAACACATCTCGAGACAACATCCAAACACACAACACGACATGCTTTGCAAACACTAAATACATAGTAATCAATCAACTAAGGATAGTTCGTTTAAGGGTTTGAAAGCAAGAAAGATTCGGTTTAAACTAAGGCTTGGGGTATACAAGTCGAGTTTCCACATGACTACACGACACACACGTTCAAGAATAAGGACCCTTGTAAGTGTCTTAGCCTACATTCATATTCAAGTTTCATGTTTGCTTTATGGGTGGACATAAAAGGCGACGGTTAATAATGTGTAACGAAGACTAAACATGGGTCGTGCTTTGCATGTACACAACCCATGTACCACGTCTTACAATAATACAACATAAATAGACAGGGTGTTGAACCAAAAGCCATAAGGCACGTAACAAAGATCTTGTTGAAAAAGCATGAATGTTTGAATATACCATGTCACACGTAAAATAATTTAACAAAAAGAACCGAGAGGTTTGAAAACTCGTTAGAAACGGAAACACTCACAGATGTCACGTATCATAATACTTTAACAAAATCGTTTTGCTCAATAACGGATTGTACACTATATTCATATGCGAACAGGGTTTGTTTGGGATAATGTCAAAATAATTTAGCAGAAGTAAGTTACTTCTAGCAGGTATATACTGCTAGCAGAGAGTTAGTACTGCTGAGCATAGGGGAAAAAAAAAAAAGGGAAGCAAAAAAAAGAAAAGAAAAAAAACAAAAAAAGGAGTTAGTACTGCTAGCAGAAGTTAGTACTGCTAGTAGAGTTAGTACTGCTAGCAGAAGTTAGTACTGCTAGCATATTGTTAATACTGCTAGTGTATTAATAATACTGTTTTTGACATTCCTGAACTTTCTTGTGTCCAACACGAGCTCAAACAAACTCTAACAAATTTGTAACTCACTAATGGGTTGTATGATACGAGCTAAATTAAATGAATTACTGCCAGTGCTAGAAATTAGTACTGTTAGCAGAAGTTAGTACTGCTAGCAGAGTTAGTACAAGCTAGCTTATTTATAAGCTGACAACAGCTTACATAGCTTATTGGAGTTAATAAAACCAATTCCCACTTGTTAGAACTTATTTAGACTTAAAATATGATTTTTATAAGTTAAGGGACTAAAGGTGTCAACTTGTAAACTTGAGGGTTAAAACTGTCAAAAACTATTTCTATAAAGTCTAGGGGTTGTTTGTCACTTCTGAAACTTAAAGGGGCTGTTTTGAGAACATAAGGACCTAAAGTGTAATTGTTGTAAAGTTAAAGGACTAAAAATGTAAGGACCGAATGGTATTTCATGAGCAAGGGTGATTTTGATAACCATTTAACGTATCGGACGGGTATTAATATTTATCGGATATTATTCGAGTTAAACCACGACTTAATAAATATGTATATTTGTTAATAACATACACTTGAACGTGTGTAATCGTATACCTTCCTAAGAGCCATCAAGTCAGGACAAATACAATAAACATGTGCACCACCACACAAGTAATAACAGTATATATGAATTAACAATTTATTGTAGTTTATGCATTAAGTCGTTAGCCTAAACTTGTAAACTAAGACTGACCGTATTTACTTAGGTATTTGACGGTGTGATTCAATTACCATTCTTGGATGCATTTATCTTTCACAGAGGACTACCTACTCAGGTGAGTTCATAGCCCCATGTTTTACAGTTATTTAAATGATTTACATCTTTAGGGTGAGAACATGCTTTGTTTTACAAATTGGACGCAAGTGTACATTTTATACTATGATTACGTGTTTGCCTAAGTAGCGATAACCCATTGAGCCCTTTATCATGAACTGTCAATTACTAGATTGTGAGCGCGAATGTTATAAATAGATCTATTTGGGATTGACATCCCCGTTTGGGTGAGTAGCGCTCACTGTGCCGGGTTGCCGGACAACAAACGTATACCATGTCGGATTTGGGATGTTGCGGGTTAGAACATCATTCACGGGCATTTATTGGCAATTTATTGCATTCATACATGTCGAGCTTCAGTGTCATGAGCTTAGGAAAACGTAATTACTTTTTATGATGTTTGCATCTGTTGCTTAATCATACACTTGGAAATCTTGCGGTCCTACTATTGATTTACATAAACCTATGAATTCACCAACTTTATGTTGACGTTTTAAGCATGTTTTCTTAGGTCAATAAGGCACGAGGTGCTCAGATACATTGGGGTCACTCTTTGGAAGAGTCAGTACTAAAGATTTGGGGCGTATTACATTTTGGGAACATTTGTTATAAACCAAAATCTTTACTTATGTTGTCGAACAATTTGAAGCCATGAGCTTATGTAACGAACAAATATTTTGTTAAATCCAATGTATCTTTTAAACGACACATTTAATGGTCGTTCTCATATCTTGTGTTATTGATCTATGAAGTAACGCCTTCGGATATTCAACATTCCGCTGCAACCCAGATTTAGGGGTGTTACATTTTACTTCTTGTTGGTTTAACACCGTCCGGTTTGATATAAACAATTATAATTAATCTTAGAAATAAGGTTATCTTCACTATACTCTTCAGTCATTTTCGACACTTCACCGGCGCAACATAGTGCATCAACATTAGACGATCTAGAATGTTTAAACATTTATCGATTTAGTATATATAAACGTTTATTAATTTCAAACCTTTAAAATTAATTTATCAAGCCAAATATAACAGAATTTAAATCACTCTTATATCAAATATTTATAATTAATTATTAAATATTTTTAATCAATAAAAACATAAAATAACCTTTAGAGACTACGTAACACTTTTAGGGACTACGTATAGTGGCTAAAGATTGAGCGGCAAACTTTCCCGCCACTACGAAAGTCATTTTTTTGACTTTGACTAAACTTTTTTTGTCTCCAAACTTATAGAGACTACATGTAGTCCCTATAAGTTTTGGAAGAAAAGTTAATTATATATAAGAAAGTAAAACTTTTGACTTTGACTTCAAAAATTTCGCCACCAAACTTATAGAGACTACATGTAGTCCCTATAAGTGATAGTCAAAGTCAAATATTTTAGAAACAAAAGTTTTGTTTTTTAGCGAATTTGTAGAGACTACACGTAGTCTCTAATGATCAATAAGTAGTCCCTAAATGTTTCGGTCAAAGATGGGATTGAGAAAGTGAGTTTTTTTGTCTTTTTGTGGGGTTTTAGAGACTACATCCGTAGTCTCTAGAAACATGTCGTCCCTAAAGGCCATTTTTCTTGTAGTGGAGTGAGTTTACATTTCAACTAGGAAAAGTGCTAATATATAATATCCTATAAGAGCCATATTTGGAAGAACACGTACAACTCTATATATAAACACACAATCAGTAATTAAATCATAAGCTCAAATACTTCATATCTCAGTTGAATATCAAGTATCATGTCGTATTCTATTGAAGCTTTGGCAATGGCGGGTGTGGACTACAATGAGTGAGGTATGGATTTGGAGGAGTAGGAGCGTATTGAGGTTGGACCACCTTCGCCTCACTTATATGCGGACGAGTTTGAAGTACATTGTTGGAAAAACGAGTCCAACAAACCTTGAAAACTAGCGCGGAATATAGACTCAAAGAAAACACACACGTGACCCCAAACGTTGCATTGTATTAATTAACGAATGAGCAAAGAAGAATGTACACGTTATACCCTCGTACCAAACCTTTATTAAAACCCTAATAAAACTATTACAACGAGGAAGAAGAATGAATAACTAGCATCACTCCTCATCCCTATTTATAGAGAAGAGGGGAGAAACATTTCCTAAATCAAATAGGAAACATCCTAGTAATAATATTAATCTAATCTAAACTTACAATGTACACTTAACCCCCTAAACCTATTTAAGATTACTCCTAATATCCTAAAACAAATTCCACCTTTAAGTGAGTATAACACTTAACATAAACCGAGGAACTATCATCTTCATCCATCTGAAACCTCGAACCGGGACCGAGCCTTGTTAACCATGCCTTGTACTTGTAAATTTCCTTAGATTAGATTTCTAACTCTTTCTCTGTTCAGCAACATTACCCTCTGCACCCCTCTATGACCAGGTAGCCTGTAATTATTGCCCCACCTTAATACAAAGTTACCTTTCTGCTTCAGCACCTTACCAAAGTAGTCCGTGTTGTCTTCTCTTTCAGGTTGCTTGTCCGTCCAACCAAGTTCCAGCTATGAGCCACTGCATATCATCGTTTACTAACCTAAAAACCTCGCGCTTCACGATCCCATGCATTCCACCTCAAACCAAACACGTTTTTCATCTTGTACTCCATGGAATCCTGTTTCAACACCAGGACCAAGTTGTTTGAACCCAACTTGTTTTTGACCAAGTTGTTTGAACCCAACTTGTTTGGAACCAAGTTGCTTTAATCCAACTTGTTTTGAACCTCCATGCTTTTGTACAATATTCCCATCGAGCTTTTTGATGTTTAACCTAGTATTCATACTAGCCATTCTTCTTTAACCTTGCTACAAACCTTGTCAAGTTGCTTTTTAACCAACTTTACCGACAAGTCTCACAATCTAGTTAACCCCAGCTTTCTTAAAAACATTGAAACTCCTAATCGTTTGGAATACCCTAAAGCTTCGATCTTTCCACCTTATGTCACCAGACCTTGATATACTTGTACATCCAAGTAATCACTTTCTTGAATCCTTACAGACAAAAAGCTAAACCTTACTTGTTTATCGCAAGAACCACCAAGACATAGAATAACCAAGAAACCGCGGACGACCTTTAATGAGTCGAACCTATGCATCATCGAACCAGCCCTCGAACTTCAAGACCACAATAACCTGTAGCTCTTGATACCACTTGTTGGACGATTACGACAACAAACCGAAGCTCGATCGCGGAACGCTAGATCACGGAATAAATCAAGCACAAGTTGCTACCTTCAACGTACCCGTTGAAGAACGAAGAAACAAGAAGAACGAAACACCACAAAGTATAACCGAACGATTATATTGTATTACCACAAAACCTCGATCGGTTACAGGAAAGAATAGAAGATGCGTATGTACATGTTATACCGGCTGGTTCGTGGGTTCGAGCAAGGAAGCTAGGTTTTTAGTTTTCTTCAAGTTGCAAGTTAGAGACGTATAAGACAAGTAGTTAACCACAAGGAGGACTTGTTGCGTTTTCTTGTGGAACAAATTTTTAATATAATCGATTAAATTGGTTTATAATTTATCGATTGGTTATTTTTTCGTTATCGAGGTTTAGGGTTTCTAATTAAATCGATTTGCAAGAAGGTATATTTTTACGCAACAAGGTTTAAAAAATATGTCGTCGATAGCGAAGTTTGAGGTCGAAAAATTCGACGGTTCTAATGACTTCGGGTTGTGGCGTGTGAAGATGCGGTGTCTATTAATTCAACATGGTTGGGAGGCTGCGTTAGATCTATTCTCGAAAACCATGGCGGACGCTGAAAAGACTGCGGCGTTGTAGCGCGGAATATAGACTCAAAGAAAACACACACGTGACCCCAAACGTTACATTCTATTAATTAACGAATGAGCAAAGAAGAATGTACACGTTATACCCTCGTACCAAACCTTTATTAAAACCCTAATAAAGTTATTACAACGAGGAAGAAGAATGAATAACTAGCATCCCCCCTCATCCCTCTTTATAGAGATGAGGGGGTAGAAAACTTTCCTAAATCAAATAGTAAACATCATAGTTATAATCTAATACTAATCTAAATTACAATGTACACTTAACCCCCTAACTTATATTAAGTTTACTCCTAATATCCTACAATTTCCACCTTAGGAGTAACACTTAAACATAACCGATACTCAACATCTTTTCCTCGTGCTGGAACCTCGAATCGGGGACCACCTTGTCGACCAGGCATTGTACTTTAGTAATTTTCCTAGATTAGCTTTCATAGACTCCTTCACTTTCTTCCCCACTTTCCCAGGTACTCCGGTTACCGTAATGTTTGCCCCCACCTTTATACCAATGTGTACCTTTTCCCGCTCTTTTACCAAGCAGTCCGTGTTTGTCTTCTCTTCAGGTTGCTTGTCATCCAACCATCTTTGAGCCACTGTAGTATCATCGTTACTAACCTGAAAAATCT
>BQNB010132818.1:0-18566 GCA_026074375.1 Tanacetum coccineum
ATATATATATATATATATATATATATATATATATATATATATATATATATATACTAGTCGTCTGAGGAAATATGTTTTGATAAACATTGCGAGATATATATATATATATATATAATTATATAAGTATGTTTTATTATTCAAAAGTTCGTTTTAAACAAGTAAAACAACTAGGTTTTCGCTTATTGGGCCTTAAGGCCCAATAGAGGTCCAAAACGCATTTATTAAGTTGTAAGATCCGATTTAGGTCCAATAACATACTTACTAGTAATTATAAGTTTGAGATGTAAACCATAACGTAAGCCAAGACTCATTGACCAAGACCAAGCCTCGGTTTGGCTTGCCTTATTGGGTCGTGGCCCATTAACCCCAAAATAATTATCCGTAGCTTATCTTCAAACTGTTAAGCCACGTTAGGCCTTAAATATTATAATAAGCTATAACCAAAAGCCACAAAAATAAGCCGGACCACAATAAGGTCCACAATAAGCCACGACTTATTGGTCTTATTGGGCCACAAGCCTTATAAGCTCAAAATAAGTTTATAAGCTCAAAATAAGTTTACCAAGCTTTTTAATAAGCTAATAAGCTACATAGTTCATTTAGATATCAAAATAAGTTGCCAAATAAGCTCACAAAAATAAGATACCATAATTAAATAACCAAAACCATGTTTCCTTATATCCTTTATCAATCGAAATTCAATAAGTATTCAAATAAGCCGAATAAGCTTATCATTTAAGCTAGAAATTAAATAAGCTACTTAGCATATAAATATTTTTCAACCATTACAACCACGACATAAAAATGATAAACCCGTGTTCCTTTTATTTTTTGTTCGAACCGAAACAAACACCCCTTTATTTACTTTCGAAAATTTAAGCTTACGATTTATAGAAAATGCACCGTACAACATTCATCTATGCATCAATACACACCTAAAAGTACAAGCTATATTAAGTTTTGAGAATTTACAAGAATGGGTTTTGAAGACAAGATCGACATGAAACCGGACAACCTAAACGTTGTTTAAATGATAACCCGACTACTAGAATCAACCTAATACTCCTAAATCTTCAAGTTCTTGATCAAAGTTGCAAAATTTTAAGAGTTTGTGTGTGTGTGAGAATCGGACGAGCCAAAACACAAGGAAGAAGTGTGTGTGAGTTTTCAAACATGAAATGTATGTGTTATGAGCCATGACAAAATAATATAGTACCAAACATGGACCACCAAGGAACCAAAGAGCTAAAAATTAGCCATCCTTGTCCCCTCTTGGTTTTGACCGGGTATGGGTATCTAAAGGGGCTCGGGATGCTTTGTCTTGTGTCGGTTTTTTCCTTAAGACTCATCGCTCTCTATTTTAAAATGTTACTCGAAGTTTCCTAGTATTTTTAATGAACTCAAAAATACTTTTTCATGAATCTAGATTATTTACACGACATATTTCACATTCAAATTTCCTTAGATTCGCTATGAATATTAACGGGCGTGTCGAGACTCGTTATTAGACATTTCAAGTTATTTACGGGACAAACCACCCGAAACGAGATCAACATAGATAAAATCCTCTAAAAAGTATTAACACAAGCACATATAACTAAGATCACCAAGATAAATATTTATTCACCACCGTCAATACGGTAACTTGATCTAACGAAATTGACAAAAGTCAAATAGTCAAATGACTAAATTAGAACATATAGATTCCAGAAAAGTGTAAGGGTTACATTTTGTGTTTTTATTTAGTCTATATCTATCTATATAAAAAACCTTCATAATAATTTGTCCTTTCTCTATAAGATTCTAAAAAGTATTTTCTTTTTGTCATATTTTTTTCAAGATTTTTAGTCACGTTTTACTATTTAAAAAAAATTAGTTTTGTGTTTTTATTCAATCTAAGTATATTAAAAACCTTCATAAAAATACGTATTTTTTATATAAGATTCTAAAAAGTATTTTCTTTTTGTCATAATTTTTTCAAGATTTTTAGTTACGTTTTACTATTTTATAAAAATCAAAAACTGATTATGTCATTTTCTTTTTATAGAATTGTACTCTCTCCTCACCGAGTTAGCGGTTGTAGCAAAAGAATTCTCAGTCCTAGTTCTCTTGTTATAATCTTTTATATTCCTATCCCTACTGGGATCTCCACCATTTCCTCTCTTATCAGGGTTCTTCTTTAGTGATCCATTCCTAATAGCTTCATCTGTTATTGTACCAGCTTTTTGCAGCCTTCTGAATTGTCGTTGGCTCCGCTGCTGCCACCATCCCTCGGATCTGTGGAGCTAGGCCATAGATGTACCTCTTAATCCTTCTGTTTTTAGGGGTAACTAGATGAGTAACTAACCTAGTCAACTCATGGAACCTATCAGTATACGCAGCATGGCCAACCCCGACCATGGCGTGATTCCAAAACTCAGTTTCCAGTTTTTTCATTTCATTGATTGGACAAAATTCCTCTCTCATTAAAGTCTTAAAGTCTTTCCATGCCATGCCAACAATGGTCTCTCGGCCTCGTGTGTGGATCTGAGAGTTCCACTACGTAAGAGCCTTACTGATAAATGAACCAGCAATATACTTCACCTTTTGGTCATCTCTACATCTACTCATATCCTGAACTGACTCCATCTTCTCAATATAACAGGTACAGACTATAGCACCTCCCTTCCTGTCATACTCTTTTAGGTGACAGGCTAAAAAATCCTTGTATGAAAAACCCCTTCGGCCATTATTCACAATGACATTCCTAACATCGCCTTGGATGTTGTCATTGATGGCATTGCCGTTTTGATTCCTATTGTTCTCCTGCTAAGATAGTGATAAGTAAGTTTTGCAGTTGTTGTGCAATGACAGTGGAGAAGTCGGGGACTCCGTCAACACCATCATTCACCTCATTACCTTGACCACCTACTTAACCACCTTATTCATCAATCCCACCACTACCCTTATCACCAGTTTGACCTCTAGTTCTTCCACTTCCTCTACCAGCCCGTCTACCCATCCTTTCACCTCGTGGTGTAGCAGTTGATCGGCCTGCACTTCGTGTCGTCATCTGTTAGGATTATGAAAAAGACTCGGTCACCCCCGTATATCATTTAGTATAGCATAGCTCGTAGTTAGAAAGTAAGCGTATGGTTTTCGGTATTGGGCCGGGTCTTTTACCCAAGTGTAAGCCCATACCCAAGCCCATCATGCTCACAAACACTTGTATATATACCCCTTCCCACCCATGGGAAGGGGTTGGTTGTTCTTTTCAAGCTAATACATTATCTTGCACTTCTCTCTCTAGAAAGACAACTTTCTCTCTCTAAGATAAAGTAGCCAACCCATCATCTCTTGCTTGTGTTATGATATCTTGTAGACTACAATTGGTATCAGAGCCCATGGGATGATTAGCTAGATTATGTGTGCGTTTTCTTGGTTAGTTTAGATCAAAAGTTTAGTTTTAGAAGGTTTATGGTCTTATTCTTGACACTCTTTGATTCTCATATTTGTGATGTTAAAGTTAGTGTTTTTATAGTTGTTATAACATTCTAGGACCAAGTTATGCAAAAGAAACCAAGTGAAAACGTTCAAAAGGGTAATTTTTAGGGGTTTTTAGGTGAAAAAGTTCGTATTCACGTCGTTGCGTTTTGACCTTCTAAGACATTCTTGGTTGCGTTTTGGGTGAAGAAAGCATATTGCGTTTTGATCATTGCATTTTGATCATTGCGTTTTGACCTAGAGGTTGCGTTTTGATCATTGCGTTTTGACCTAGAGGTTGCGTTTTGGTCATTGCGTTTTTGGTCGTTGCGTTTTGACTACAGGTTGCGTTTTGACTACAAGTTGCGTTTTGAAGACTTTCGTTGCGTTTTGACTAGGGAAGACTCTGCCTAATTTTTTAATTGGTTGCGTTTTGATCAAATCTCAACGTTGCGTTTTGATAAAACCTTAAGAGTCTCCATTGCGTTTTGACTCGAGACTCTTCATTGCGTTTTGATAATTTTTCATTGCGTTTTGATAACTCTTCATTGCGTTTTGATAATTCTTCATTGCGTTTTGACCCTAAACTTCACTGCCTTTTGACAAAACTTCAATCAACATTAAGTTAACGTTAACTCAACCAAACCAAATCTCAATCAAACAACATATCACCTAATCCATCAAACAATCATCACTTTTAACATACAATCACTAATCATTGATCGATCAACTTAATCATATCACAAGTAATCATGGCTAATCTTTCAGATAGGACATCCATGGTGACGATTCGATACTCGGCCACGATGCTTGATAAGGCTGACGTGATTATGGCAACAACGTATTAGATTATACTGTCGGGTAAGGTATAATGTGGATAAACATCTTAAGTCAATTGTTGAAGGGACCATTCAGATGGGGACCACGCGAGGAATATTGATGAAGGAACGAAGGTCCAATCCAATCTTAGGTTTGAACGACCTCGTGTTTATTAGGAGTGTCACGAGGAGGTGAGGACAGGTACAATGCAGACATCGGGAAACAAAACATTCATAATCAAAGGTCTACCAAAGATATCTATTCACTCATTGATCATTACATGTGTAAGGGCATATGGGAACATGTGAAGATGCTTTTGGAAGGATCAGAAATAACAAAGAAGAACGTGAATCACAAAATGTATGATGACTTTGAAACAATTCGTCAGAACAAGGCGAAACATTCGCAATCTATATTGTCGTTTTGCCAAGTCTCATCAATGGACATGCGGATCATCAAGTATGACAATGTCAAAAATACAGTTGAACTCCAAGTTTGTGAATAACATGCTTCCTGAATGGGGTAGGTTTGTTACAGCTGTGAAACTTAACAAAGGATTGAAGGATTCAAACTTTGATCAACTATATGCTTACCTGAAGCAACATGAGGCACATGCCAACGAGAACAAGATGATGTTGGAACGTCTCACACAACAGACAGTTGATCCTCTTGCCTTGATGTCCAATGTCTCACCTCAACATTATCCTTCTCAGTCATCAACGAATCCACCCCACCAAATTATCTTCAACAACATTATACTGACACCAAACAATCTGATTTAAGAATTTCTCGAACTGAAAACCTAATCGAGAACCTAACCAACACACTTGCCTTACTCACCCAGTCATACAAAACCTTTCTTCCTCAAACAAACAATCAACTCAGAACCTCATCAAACCCAAGGAATCAAGCCACCATACAAGAAGGCAGGGTTGTTGTTCAGAATGTTCAGGGTCGACAGAACAGAGGACAGGGTAATAATGCACGGGGTGCAGGTGCAGTTGGTTATGGAAGAGCACAGAACAGAGTGGGGAATGCCAATCCGGGTCAAGCTAGACGGTTAAGTGTACAATGCAACGGGGTTAGGTCTCCTTAGCGAGGAAATGCGCTCAACCCAAGCGGTTCCAAGAACTCCGAGTACTTCAAAGGACAAGATGTTGTGATGCAAGCTCAAGTGTTTGGGGTAGTTTTATATTTATTCTTGGATGAAGAGCGTTATTGTTTTAGCTGGTGGACAGGACAATGCTTTTGATGAAGATGTGGATGAGCAACCAGTTCAAGACTTAGCTCTCAATGTGGATAATGTGTTTCAAGCTGATGACTGTGATGCGTATGATTCTGATGTTGATGATGCTCCCACGGCACAAACTTTGTTCATGGCTAATCTTTCATCTGCAGATCCAGTTTATGATGAAGCCGGTCCGTCTTATGATTCGGATGGTTATCTGAGGTACAAAATCATTGATCAACTATCAAGATGCTGTTTGTGATACATTCATGTCGAACACGAGAATGCTCGACGATGTACAACCAAACCACATTGTTGAGCTCACATGACTGTTTATACGAGTGTTAGTAATATGACTCCTTATGATGCAATATATTAAACGGACAGCGCAGTAACGGTTGTACAAATATAATGCAATCATATGTTCAAAAATGATGCATATGGTGTAACATTTTTGATTTTCACGTATTGTACGACTCTTTAATGTCAATGAATTATCTTAGTTCGATACACATTTACTTTTAATTTTAACGTTTAAGTTAAATCGCGTAGACCAAAAAAAATCATTTAATGTAAATGATAACCAAATAAATTAGAATTTATGTCAAGTAAGTATCTAGGGAATAATTTAACAATAAATTATCAACCTTGCTCAATGTTATTTTATTTGAGTCGCGGTAATAGGGGTACGGTTCTCAATATAATAACGTAGACTTACCTCGGAGATATCCAAGGACTGTACCTCGACTTAAAAACAATGATTAATTAAACTACCGAGAACAGACTTACTCAAATTATTGTGCTTGTGTTTATTAAGCTCGACTTGGCCATAAAACCTACACAAAAATCGTCCTAATGGTAGCCATTCTAGCCAAAATCCTTCTATAATGATCTTGTATTAGTACAAGTTACTATCCTAGACATTAATTAGTGGTACTACTAGTCCCTATTACTTGCGAAGTGACCAAATGGTCCTTGTTTTACTCTTGCCGCGGCTAGTATCCACAAAGCCACCAAGATCTCACAAATCTTCAAAGATCAAGCCAATATCTCCATTTCATGTCTCATAAATGCCATGTACTAGGTGGTTTATCTTAATACCATGTCCTAGCAACTAAATCCACCTCTTAACACTAACTAAAGGGGAATTCGGTTGGGACTTAGGACTAGGATTAGTAACTAAGTCTAATGTGTATAAATAGAACCCTCCTAGCTCATTTAATACACTTCTAACACCCATAACTCTCCCTAGCAACCAAGAAAAACACATTTACACTACCAATCATTCAGCATTCATATAACGAACCATCTTTAACTCTCAATCTTGTACGAGCATTTTAAATGAGTTAGGAGCTGGGATTATCAATACCTTTTTAAAGTTATAGACACGTTTGGGTATCGGGGTATTCATTTCGCACACCATAAATTTGCTTAGGACCTTTGTAAGTCTAAATTATTCTTACTTATGTCGAATAAATATAAGACTAGTTATATATGTCGCGTATTTTCATTTATATGTCGATAGTATCGTGTGATTTTGTATCAGACATCATATATTGCTTGTCGTGTGGTGCCTAGAAACGATTTGTGCGTAAAAAGACTTAGGATTACACTTTAAAACAAGTTAAGAAAACTTCTATGTGGGTTACATGAAGTCTTAATCGAATTTAACATGTTATTAACGTAAATATTTTCATGTGGCTACGTTAGTTCGAATTAGGTACGAATTATATGAATGTAGATCAGTTTGATGTGTCGTGTCCACGTCTAAAAATGTCAAACGAAAGCTAAACTTGGTGTCGAGCCCTTTAAACCGTTTTCTAAATGAAGGGAAATAGAAACGAAGTAGTCGTGGACCACTGAGCCCACGAACGAGCCCATTAAGCATCCTAACGAGGACTTACACGGGTTTTTAACTCGAGATAAGCTAAATATAGCTTATTACAATTGTCGAGAGCTTATTGGCTTAAATAAGCTTGTTGCTACAAAGACCTAAAAGGAATTCTTATAACTCCTAGGAGCATTACGGGCCTTAACGGAACATTGGACCTAAATTAAGTCCGAAAAGAGCTTATTGGCGGCTTATGAGTTTCGAATAAGCATAGAAAACAAAATTTAAACTTCTAAAACTTTTTTTTACGTATTGGACCTTATTGGGCCCAATAACGGCCCAATAAGCAAGAATAAGCTCGAAATAAGCTTATTAATAAGCCAACTGTTTTTATGACCTATTTTAAAGATAAAAAGCAATTTAAAACTGTTTTAAACCTTTTTCGTGGTCAAAATACGAAAACCGAAAGTGAAGGGAATTAATTCGGTATAATCTTTTCGAAACTTAAATAAATGTTAAAGTCTGTTTATGTAAAAACTTATAAACTATCAAGGACGAATTCATAAGTCTAAACGATAAGGAACTCAACATTGAACATTTAAATTAAATCGAATCTAGAGGTACTGATATTGTAATGAACGAAAGTATAAGGTTAGAACTCGTACTTTTCGAAAATAAAAACCATTAAGGACAATTTTCGTCATATATGTAAACTAAGTAAATATGGGCTAAAGTTGTAAACTATTGGAAAAGAAATGATAAGTTTTAATTAATATTAAAACTTGGAGGTTCACTTATAAATTAAATAAAAAAACTATAAAAAGAAGGATAAAACCGTAAATATGAGAAACTTATGATTTACTTTGATAAAACAAAAGTCTTGTTTTATGAACTTAAGCGAGTACAAACGGAATATATATATTAACATATATACGTTTATGTTTCGAGTAATAATTAAATATTATTATCGAGAAGTAATAAATATGATATATTTATTAAACGGAAACAATTTCACGTTTTTAAATATAAACGATGAATGATAAATACGTTAATCGTGGGCACCACCACACAAGTGATAACGAGGTAATATTAAAATATTAAATCGAGATTTAATTTATATACAGAGTCGTTAGTCTAAAACATGTAGACTAAGACGTAACCGTATTTACTTAGGTATTTGACGGTGTGGTTTCGAGACCAGCTTTGATATTATTATCAGTTTGTGCACTACCTTTCAAGGTGAGTTCATAGCCCTACGTTTTACAATTATTTAAATGATTTACATCCTTGGGGTGAGAACATGCTTTGCTTTACAAATTGGACGCAAGTGTACATTTTATACTATGATTACGTGTTTGCCTAAGTTACCATAACCCATTTTGTCCATGATCATGAACTGTTAATTGCATAGATGTGAATTGGGTATTACATTGTGTGGAGCGCGAATGTTATGGATAGATCTATTAGGGATTGTCAATCCCCTGTTTCAGAGTGTGACTAGCTATCACTGGAAACGAACGCATACCATGTCGAATCTGGGATGTTGCGGGGTTAGCACATCATTCACGGACACCTGTTGGCAAATTTATATTTGCATCCATATATGTCGAGCTTTAGTGTCATGAGCTTAGGAAAACGTAATTACTTTTTATGATGTTTGCATTTGTTGCTTAATCATACACTTGGAAATCTTGCGGTCCTACAATTGATTTACATAAACCTATGAATTCACCAACATTATGTTGACGTTTTTAAGCATGTTTTTCAGGTCAATAAGGCACGAGGTGCGATGATACATTGGGAGTCAATAATTGAAGAGTCAACACTTAAGATTTGGGGTCTTATTACACTTTGGGGACAATTGTTATAAACCAAAATCTTTATTTATATTGTTGAACAATATGAAGCCATGAGCTTATGTAACAAACGAGTATTTTGTTAATCCAATGTATCTTTTTCAAACGACACGTTTAGTAGTCGTTCTCAGATCTTGTGCTATTGACCCAATAATGTAACGCTCTCGGATATTCAAACATTCCGCTGCGTGCTCAGATTTGAGGGTGTTACAGATGGGATGATAGATAATGACTTGCATGAATCTGATGTCCCATCTGTCTCTCATACACCCATGAATACAGTAGTTAATAATTTGTTAAATGCTGAACTTGCCACATATAAGGAACAAGTGGAACTGGTATGAAAAGACGGGCCAGGTTTGAATTGACATGAACGGGAACAAATGATTGAATGAACAACTAAGGTTAGTTATTTGTGTCCGTTAATCTTAAGGAGAGAATTGAAAAAGGAACTTCATTCTGTAAAATTGCAATTGCATCTACAATCAACATAAACAAGTTAATTGGTAGATGGAATTACATCTTTTGGATAAAAGGATTTTAATCAGAAAGAAAAAAATAAATACCTTGAAGAATTTTTGGACTTAAGACTTTAAAGATTAGGTCGAGGACTAAACTATTCAATACAAGTCAGTCTTATTCAAACAGTTCACATGATGTGTAAACTAGGTCTTATTATGTGAAGTGAATAAGGTAGCCATTGGCTACAAGAACCCCCTATGTCTACATGGTGCAAGGCAAGATCAGCCTGCCCTGTATAGTGGTCATGTAATTGTCGCACCCAATCATGCACCGGCCATAGTACGTGACTGTGAGGAGACCCTAGAACAAGCTGAAATTTCTAGGAAGAGAATGCCTTGATAAAATGGAAAGCTAAAAACATGTGTGGATTAATTAAGGTCATAATACACGCCTAATTACTCGAAAGAGAATTTTTTAGCGACCTTCACACCACAGAAACAACTGACCCCAGAACAAATATTTTGGTCTCAAGATATTGTTAAGATGAAAGCTGAAGCTCTCAAAGTGCAGAACACCAGACCTATTAAAGGTTGACAGTGTATCCTCCAAATACACCTGCAATGCTTGTCCCCAGAGTGCTTCCAACAAAAAGTCAAGTGAAAATTAACATTTTTACACTTAGACAATTTGAACAACGTCTTAATATTGATTTAAGCAGTCGTGAAAAAATGATTGATTCTCAAATGGATGATATGATTAGAGAGATATAACACCCCATTTTCTGACATATAGCAGCGGAAGCTAATATGGGGTATTATTTCATAGTACAACAGTCATAATCATAGAAAACGACTTAAATGAGACGTTTTTAAAAGATAAGTTATCATTCATTATTTTATCAGAGTTTTTACAAACAGAGGTCCCAAAATCTACATGAAAACATAAAGTTTGAGTGATAACAGTTTAGCTATCTTCAAGTCCATACCACTCCATGCCATAAGTTGCTCAAATACCTGAGATAAACATGCTAAAAAGGTCAACATAATGGTTGAGTGAAATTCATAGGTTTATGGTAAACAGTTTGAATACAAGTTTAATAGTGGGTTACGTTGTTATACACCCATAAGTATAATAATTGCAATGAGTACAATTATTAACAGTATTATTGCCCTAAGCTCATGACACCGAGACCTTGAAATAATCAATAATCATAAGTAATTGCCCCAACGGGTGCCTTTGCCAAACACCCGCATAGTGATTTAAATGAAGTGCGTTTGGTTACCAGAAAGTATAGGTACACCAATGGGGAAGTTCAGTCCCAAATAGATCTATTCACAGCATTCGCGCTTACTCTGAAAAGTAATTAACGGTTCATGATAGTGGGGTCTTAATGGCAAAAGTAAGGACTTAGGCAATAATATATCAGGATAGCATACAGTTAGAAAAACACTCGTATTCATGGTTTATAGCATGTATCCCCCTCGCGGGTTTATGAAAATATTAGAAGATTTAAAATGCGAGGCTCTATGAACTCCCCTTAACAGAAAATCTAATTGATGGCAAGAAGATATCAAAGTGAAAGTAACGGCCTCCGTCACGCAACCTAAGTATATGCAAGGTCTTATGTGGATGGTTTATGTTTTAAAACTTCATAAAGTTTAACGTATTACTTTGATTTATTAATTTATGGAAAAATTGTATCACTGTTTGGGCTATCATAATCCAGAGCCCATGTAGTATCGTTTGAGGAGTCATGGCACTTTAAATCGTAAACCCAGCAAACTCGTCAAAACAAATACCCAAATGAAACCCCTCACATGAAATTCCCGAGTAACGTGATATGATAAAAATTTTAGTTTCTTCAAAAGTTAGTCGATGATAAATTACGTTAAATATATAACGTAATTGTTTTATAATGCATCGATCGATGATTAACAATGATTGATGTGTCGGGTTTTAATAAAATCAAGTCTTATAATATTAATATATATTTTTATAATTTATATAAAAATATTATATTTATATTTTTAAGTTTGCAAAATGGCAATATTTACCCTTGGTTTATAAACTTTTACAAGTTTATTCATTTATATAATAAGTTTATAAATATTAAACCTTTAACTTTAGAACTTGGCAAGATAAGTCCTTATAGTTATAACTTTGGAATAATGACATTTTCAGCCCCTCTAGTTATAAATTTTAGAAAGTTATAATATATACCCCTATGTATGAAAATATTTGCAAATTAATTCCAAAAAGCCATGCAAGCTTATTTTAGGGTTCCAAATGATAATTGCAGGTTATAGCTTATTATAATAAGCTAAAATAAGATGTTCTAACTTAACAAAAGTTTAGAAAAATGAGTTTTAGCTAAGACAATCACAACGGGGTCCCGTTTTTTTAGGGTTTTTAAACCAAAAACGCATGGTTTGAGGATTCAAGGCTTTACAAGATTTTCAATATAGATTTTAGGAGACCCCCCCTTATGAAACATTCTAAAAAAGATTATGAGCTATGAACATGATTCTAAGCTTACTTGAGGGTAAAATGGGTGTTACAATGAGGTTTGGTTTCGTACGCCTAGAAAACGACTTCGAAGGGCTTCCTTTCTCTTGGTGGCTTGGATCATTCTGATCTGAGCTTTTCTTGACCTCTACACGCTAGGGAAGGCCTAAACTCCATTTAAGTGTTTTGTTTGAGTTTTTGAGGATGAAAATGAAAAGGTGTGTTGTTTCGGCTTTATATAGGGGTGAAACCAACTTGGTGCCCAAGTTTCTTGGAGTAGTGGCCAAGTTGTAAGTAGAGTGGTGACTTTATAAGCAATAGGGTGGATTAGAAAGCGTAGAAAAATATCTAAGCAAGGTGTTGAGTGATGAGGGTTCAAGCTCAAGAAGGTGACAAGGAGGTGACCAAAACTAACTTGTGGCCAGGTGGTGATGAGGTGCATGTTTGCTTTGAGAGGCTGGTTACAGGTGGGTGAGTTCCATCGAGTTCCTAAGGATGTTTAGGTTTTGGTTTAAAATGGGTTAAAAATAGAATAAAAGGGGTGTCGGGTTTGGTTTGGTTTTGGCTTAAGATTTAGGGTTTTAATTTTAAGTTAGGGTTAGGATTTAAGGATAGATTAGGGTTTAAGATTAAGGTTAGTGTTAGGATTAAGGTTTAGGATTAAGGTTTATGGTTTAGGATTAAGGTTTAGGGTTTAGTTTTAGGTTTAAAATGAAATTAGGGTTTTAGGGTTTAGAGTTTTAGATTAGGGTTTTAAGACGAATTAGGGTTTAGGTTTAGGTTTTAGAAGTCATGCATTAAGTGTTTATACCTTGTACTAAAGTGGTAGTAAGAAACTAAAGTGATTTAGGAGGTAAAATCACCTAGTTTGGGTTTCTTAAATTATTGACTTGTACATTAAGCTTTAGAAAGTTGTAACTTGATTTAGTGAGGGAAAAGATAATTCAAGGGTTATGCATTGTAACATTTGTACACCCCATGCTTGAAGGCTTGTGTAAGATTCATCCGCACCGACAATGGCACAGAATTTGTCAACAAAACTTTGTATGACCATTATGAAAAAGTAGGAATTTTTCATCAAAAGACTATTCCAAGGACTCCATAGCAGAACGGCATTGTCGAAAGAAGGAACCGTACTCTTGTCGAGGCGGCACGGACAATGCTAATTTTTTCCAAGGCACCGATGTTTCTTTGGGCCGAAGCTGTGGCTACTGCTTGTTACACCCAAAACCGTTCCCTTATTCACACACGTCATGACAAAACCCCATATGAGCTAGTGCACAATAAGAAGCCTGATCTCACATTTTTCTGAGTATTTGGTGCTATTTGTTACCCTACAAATGATAGTGAGAATCTTGGAAAATTACAACCAACGGCTGATATTGGAATCTTTGTTGGTTACGCGCCAAACAGGAGGGGTTACAGAATCTACAACAAACGGACCCGATAAATAATGGAGACTATTCACGTTACATTCGATGAGCTGACTGAGCAGATGGCTCCTGTATAATTCAGTTCAGGACCCGCTCCTAACCTGTTGACGCCTGGACCTATCAGTTCAGGGCTCGTACCCAATCCGGCTCCTGCTATACCATATGCACCTCCCACAAATAAAGAATTGAAGACGTTATTCCAACCAATGTTTGATGAGTATTTTAATCCACCGGGTATCCGTCAGAATCCTATTCCTAATGTAGCTCAAGACCCGGTCATACCTACAGGTCCATCCGTGTCTATTGCTATTGATCTCGACGCACCTTCGGGAAGTCATACATCATCACCACTGGATCATCATTCCTCTTCGGTTCATCATGGTTTAGCAGGTGAGCCATACGCAGAAGTTAATCCGTTTGCTGCAGCTGATCCCGAACCATTTGTTAATGTGTTCGCCCCAGACTATAACTCTGAAGCTTCATCATCTGGGGAAATCAACATACCTGAATCCAGCCAATCCACTCAACATCATGAACATGTCCGGAAATGGACTGACTCTCATCCTCTTGATAACATCATTGGGAATCCCTCAAGACCGGTATCCACTAGGAAACAGCTTGCTACGGATGCTTTGTGGTGCTTCTACAATTCCGTACTGTCCAAAGTCGAACCGAAAAACTTTCAATCTGCAGCTACTGAAGACTGCTGGTTTCAAGCCATGCAGGACGAAATCCATGAATTTGATCGACTGGACGTATGGGAATTAGTACCACCTCCAGACAGTGCCATGATTATTGCTCTCAAGTGGATTTATAAGGTGAAGCTTGATGAGTATGGTGATGTGTTGAAAAACAAGGCACGTCTTGTAGCAAAAGGATTTCGTCAAGAGGAAGGTCTAGATTTTGAAGAATCCTTCGCCTCGGTTGCTCGTCTTGAAGCAATCAGGATATTCATTGCCAATGCCGCCAGCAAAAACATGACAGTTTATCAAATGGACGTGAAAACTGCATTCTTAAATGGCGAGCTCAAAGAAGAAGTCTATGTCCACCAACCGGAAGGCTTTGTTGACCCAGAACGTCCACATCATGTCTATCGTCTGAAGAAAGCACTTTACGGGTTGAAACAGGCTCCTCGGGCATGGTATGACACTTTGTCAAGGTTTCTTCTGGCTCAAGGATTCTCCAAGGGTGTCGTCGATCCCACCTTGTTCATTCGCAAAACAGGCAAACACACTCTTCATGTTCAAATATATGTTGATGATATCATATTTGCCTCGACCGACCCCAAAGACTGTGACCGTTTTTCTAATGAAATGAGTTCTAAATTTCAAATGTCGATGATGGGTCAAATATCATTTTTCTTGGGCTTACAAATTTCTCAAAATCCTATAGGCATTTTCATTAATCAAGCTAAATATGCAAATGAGATTTTAAAGAAATTTGATCTTCATAAAAGTGACCCAGTTGACACTCCTATGGTGGAGCGAACAAAACTGGATGAGGACCTCTCAGGGACCCCCGTTGACCAGACCAAATATCGCAGCATGATTAGGTCCGTGATGTATCTCACAGCCAGTAGACCTGACCTAGTATTTGTTGTGTGCATGTGTGCTAGATATCAATCTAGGCCCACGAAAAAGCACCTTGAGGCAGTTAAACGGGTCTTTCGGTATCTCTAAGGAACCATCAATATGGGTCTTTGGTATCCGAAAGACACCGCTATGGTACTAACAGCATACGCAGATGCAGATCATGCAGGTTGTCAGGACACTCGCAGAAGTACATTTGGCAGTGCTCAGTTCCTTGGTGAAAAGTTAGTCAGCTGCTCATCAAAGAAGCAAACTAGCATGTCTATCTCGTCTACAGAGGCTGAATACATCGCGATGTCTGGTTGTTGTGCCCAAATCCTATGGATGAGGTCTCAATTATCAGATTATGGCTTTGCTTACAATCGCATCCCTCTGTACTGTGACAACAAGAGTGCCATAGCTCTTTGCTGCAACAACGTTCAGCACTCCAGGTCTAAACACATCGACATCAGACATCATTTCATCCGAGAACAAGTGAAAAAAGGAGTGGTTGAGTTGTACTTCATGAGGACAGAGTATCAACTAGCGGATATATTCACTAAGGCGCTGCCCAGAGAACGATTCGAATTCATTCTCCCAAGGCTTGGCATGAAGTGTATGAAGCCAGAGACACTCAAAAGTCTTCAGGATGATCAGGATGAGTAACGGATTGGCTTCAAGTATCCTATGTAAATATGTACATACTTAAACCCAAAAAGAAAAATACAAAAATATAAAACCATCAAAAATCCATAAAAATCAGAAAATAGAAAATACCAAAAATAGTTTTCTTCAAGACATGTCTTCCGTTTATCGATAACATTTACGGTCCTAGAAATGTCATTCAATAATGTCACGGGTCCTTAAATGAAGCTCGAACGGAAGTTTAAACCTTTCAAAACATGTCTTAATGGCTTGCAGTTATTTCAGACTGCAACCCACTTTTCAAAATGAGGAAAGCACGTCACCAAAAAGACGGCTGTTCCTAGTATCCTTTGTAAATATGTACATACTTAAACCCAAAAAGAAAAATACAAAAATATAAAACGATCGAAAATCCATAAAAATCAGAAAATAGAAAATTCCAAAAATAGTTTTTCTTCAAGACATGTCTTTCGTTTATCGATAACATTTACGGTCCTAGCAATGTCGTTCAATAATGACACGGGTCTTTAAATGAAGCTCGAACGGAAGTTTAAACCTTTCAAAACATGTCTAAATGGCTTGCAGTTATTTCAGTCTGCAACCCGCTTTTCAAAATAAGGAAAGCACGTCGCCAAAAAGACGGCTGTTCCTAACAACGGGTGATTAAGTTCTCCCGGTCATGGATTACTTTATATCCATGCAACCTCGATCTAATGTACGCTTAAGTGCATTATTTCTTGATTGAGAAGAGAAGTCTTCGTTCATCCTCATAATTTTCCGTCTATGATTCTTCAGAAAATTATTTGGATCTCACGTGGTGCTTAAAGCAGCTTTTGACAAGTAATCGGACTTGGTTTTTCATAAATTTGACACTCAATCAACGTCTACAGCTCTTTAAATAGAAAACGGGTCATTGATTGAGGGGGAGAGTGGTTTTTCAAATTTATGACATCTTTCAGGCATTTTTCGTAACTAACGGGGTTATGGTTTAAGGGGGAGGTAAACTAGTGTCAACTTAAAAAGGACCAATTGTGTCATTTCCTCAAAGTTACTCAATCCATTAGTTGCTATGTGTCCCTAAATGTTAAAGAAATATGTAAAGAGAGGGACCATTTGTGTAGTTTACAATACGTAATAAGAAATAAGAAAGAGAGGGGCCATTTATGCCAACTATTGAAAGTGGTACCTTAGAACAAAAAGGGGGGTGTTGCGTTTTGACTAAGTCAAACACACAAATATCTAGTCAAACTTTCTATTATTCTCTCTCAAGTAACTTACTGCGTTTTGATTAAAACTGAGATCTCTCGTGCGTTTCTTTGCATAGACACTTGTGTGATAACCAAATCGAGTAACAGGTTAGCGTTTGATTTCGTGTTTTAATTACTAAGGTATTAGATGCTTTGTTAATGCTTGAATTTGAATCCCCGAATTCTCCATAAGTGCCCCTATGATTTTCGATGTAGTGGTTGCCCTTTAAGAATAAGCTCATGTTGCGATTTGATAAATGTTCGTGGTTGCGTTTTAGGGGTTTAGAGCTTAATTAATGTTGCGTTTTGTGGATGAATTCATGTTGCGTTTTAGGGCTAAATTAATGTTGCGTTTTGAGTTATATTGATGTTGCGTCTTAGGGTTTTTAGGACTCAAATTCATGTTGCGTTTTGATGACTGTTCTTGATTGCGTTTTGTAGTTAAAATTGATGTTGCGTTTTAAGGTTCTAAAGGCTACATTCATGTTGCGTTTTGTGGTTATGTTGTTGTTGCGTTTTAGGGATTTTTAGGGCAAAAATTCATGTTGCGTTTTGATAATATAATATATGATTGCGTTTTGATTATATGATTCAAAACAGGCTCAAAACGCAACTCATTGCGTTTTGATTTGAAGAAATTTTAATATTAAAATATAGAACCCTCTATTTCAAAATTTTCTAAAAGGGTTGCGTTTTGACTTGTTTTGAATATTATAATCATTGCGTTTTGATTCCTACGTTTTGACTTTGTTGCGTTTTGAGTATGACTGCGTTTTGACTTAGTTGCGTTTTGAGAATGACTGCGTTTTGACCTAGTTGCGTTTTGATATCCCGCGTTTTAAGTCTGTGCATGTCAAAATCCTTGCGTTTTGGGTCATAATCTTGTCATAGATTAAGCATTGCTTAGAGTGTCTCAGCCATTGCATCTTGTCCTGCTTTGGTTGTAAACGGCCATTGAAACGTGTGGTTATTTCTGTGTGTCTTGTTATCTCTTTGATGAGTTATCATCCGTTAACTCAAGAGTTGAACAATCTCACTGATTAACACTCTAACATGATCTAAGTGTTCTTTATCTCGGATCCTATGCATACATGCTTAGCTTCCGTGCATTTGCTCTCATCTAACAACCATTATCTGCATGCTCGTTCGTCTATGATTGAAACTTTGCAGAATCAATGGCTAATGCTGAACAAGCTCCCGCAAGGGCATCACCCGTTCGCACTGATGAACAAATCGTGCCACGCAATCGATGGGTGCCAATTGGGAAAAGCAACTGCTACCTGAATGAAGAAAAATCACAACGCAGTCCAATTTTCAAGATTGCTGTGGACATTCTCAAGCAAACAAACTTCTTCAGAGCTTTTACAGCGTCATCAACAATACCTGCTATCTACATTCAGCAATTCTGGGATACTATTCGTTTTGACAGTAAAGCTGGAAGTTTTAAGTGTCAACTGGACGAGCAATGGTTCAATCTCAATCAAGACACACTCAGAGATGCTCTTCAAAT
>BQNB010132819.1:0-18566 GCA_026074375.1 Tanacetum coccineum
TATCTTTGCCATTTTTAGTTTGTTTTGGGTCATTTAGGGTCATTTTTAGTATAAACAGATATGTGTATTTTACACTTATCAGACATCTAATACGCCGTATTCATCAAGGAAGATACGGCGTATCTGTGCCTTGAATTCACAAGAAACCACGAATATATAAAGTCCAATACGCCGTATACGGAAGACCCAATACGCCGTATCGAAGATCAAGTATTGGAATCTTCTGGAATATTATAATTGTGGTCCCCACTAAAAGAAAACTCCAATACGCCGTATTGAACTCCTTGAATACGACGTCTCGACCAAATTTTAGAGGGTATAAATACAAACCCTAAATACGAATTTTAGGCATGCAATGGAGGCCATGCAAGGCTAATTAATTCAATAACCACCAGGTTTGATTTTTAGAAGAAAAGAGGAGCTACGAAGGTCTTGCAACGCCATTCAATCCATAGGAAACCCTTGTAAATTCTTATAATCTTAATATATGTTTGATTGTTAGTATCATTCATTAACTTGGTTAGGTTACCTTAATTGTTCGTCTATCAAACTTGTATTCTTTACAGGTATTAGCCATGTTTATAATAATTTAATGTTTGGTTTATGTTTATTCGGATTGCATCTTATAAATTATGTGTTGTCTTATGTTTATCAGTTTATACTCGTTTATGTGCTTAAGTATGCGACCTATCATTCAACTGGGTCTAGAAAGCAGACCAAGTGTAATAGATATCGGGATAGCTCTCCATATTGCGATTTATATATCTAAAGCAACAGGATCACAAGTAACGTGATGTCTTTACTTCTTTCTATGGTTTAGAACACGTTCGGACTAGCAAGGGATCTAGGATCAATAAAGTGGATAGTTCTTATGATTCATTGAGTAACGATTTGGAACAAAAGTGGCACTACCTAGTATATAAAGATTTGCCACAGATACAAGATCATACCGGACATTATTACTAAATTTTATTTTACAAACAGTTTACAATTTCGCAACTTGGAAAAACGTAAAAACAAGTTGTCTTCAATAAACTCCCAAATGTAGTCTTTCTTTTTGGTCCTCAATTTACTCCCTCATTAACCTTTGCTATCCAACACCCTGAAAAGGATACTAAAAACAGGTTCTACAATCATGTTGGTGAGTCGTAGGTTTGACCCTTAACAACACAGCTCGGTGTGCCAATCCATTTTAAACAGTGGAACAATAGTATATAATTGACAATGAATATATGCTACAAACCTATGACTTGCATCTTCCGCTAATCATGTGCGATGACCCTAGCTCCCGGTCACCAAAACCACATATACCAATGACTCCCTTGGAATAAACAGAACCGCACAAATCTCCGATATGTCTCTTGCACATAAAGGGCTCCCTACAGTGGTGCCACTATATTAGGGCAGGGAACCACAACCCTTGCATGCAAGCACAGTATATGCAAGTAAAACTCCACAACTCTTAGCCATGCCAAACGCAGTACATGCAGTAAAATCACAACCATTGCCATGCCCTAAAACACAGTACATGCAAGTTAAATCAAATCACATATATTCAATAGAACAGTCATACAGCACATAATTGACCCAAAAAACAACACCAAATATCGTAAAGGTCAGAACAGTTCATAAACATATTTGTGTATTATTTCCCCTAACGGATAAACACTCAGCAAAAATATGCGGGCTACGGGGGAACTCACCTCAACAGATGAATATTACTTGCACAGATAACCTCTACTCAACGACCAAACAATCTCCTACAACGTACCAACTAGCTCGTAACGCACAACGTACTCGGCCACGACTTACAGTAATATCACCTACAATAAATATTTGATACAAAGTTATCATTAATATATACAGGTTCGTCCTTTTCAACTCACACAAATCTCATTATCTTCACAAAAAACCCTTAAACCGTATTTTCCAACTCGTAATCTGATTACCAAACCTTATCCGCATTTCAAAAACCTTTATACCAACAACATGTTGTGTGGGTAATTACGCCAAAACGATCAATGCACGTGGGTAGTGAAAACATCGAACAGTATAATAAAAACATATCATTATCAGAATGAAAAACAACTGACCTAAACGTCCAAGAGAATATGACTGTGAAAGAAATAAGTGGGAGTTCAAAGATCAAAAATAAACGAATAGGTATTTTCGCAATGTTAGAGAATTTATATATTTATATATTTATATATTTATATATATATTATATATATATAGAAATAGTTAATAATATTCATATTAATAATAAATAATTAATATTTCTTATTATAATATTTTATTATTTTCGTCTCTTTAACGGGCTTAACGAGGTAAGTATAAAATCTTTATCATCTTTGTATGTCCTTGTTCAATCGTTTACTCTTAATATTTAATATTTTCAAAAATTACCCTTTTGTCATTTAGTCGAGTTGACATAAAATAATTAATTCACATTATTCCAAAATTATTCCAACAAAATGCCAAAAGTTCATACTTTTAACGCACTTATCCAAACGTGACCAAAATCGTCCAATTTAAATTATTTTTTACTTCCGTAACTATTATAATCCCATAGATTCATTCTTAGAAATTCGAACCATTTATTTTTCCCTTCTCGGGCCCGAAAGCCCAAAGTTAGTCTATTAACTCTTATTAAGTCCAACTTGCCACTTTAAATGAACTTTGAGTCCAAAAATCCATTATTCACATATTCAAGCCCAAACCAAAACCAAAGTCCAAGTTATATAAAAGTCTAAATCGTAAACCGAACCCAATAAGCCACATCAAATGGGCCGAAGCCCAATAAACCATAAGCCCAATATATAAGTCGAAACCAATTAAACCATAAGCCCAATATATAAGCCAAAATAAATTAAACCTTAAGCCCAATATATAAGCCGAAACAATAAGCCATAAGCCCAATATAAGCTCGAACCAAATATAAGCCAAAAATCAATATAAGCTATACCCAAATAAGCCGGAGCTAAATAAGATCAAAATCAAATAAGCTATAAGCTCAAAATATAAGCCGAACAAAAATAAGCTATAAGCTCGAAATATAAGCCAAAACCACAAAAAGCTATAAGCTCGAACCAAACAAGACATAAACCGAATAAGTCAAAACCAAATAAGCCGAATAGCTAATAAGCCGGGGAAAAATGGGCCAAACCCATTTCCCTTCACCGGACCGAGTGCAACCGATCCCAAAACCACCAAAAATGGTTAGGCTGAGCCCAAACCAAAAGAAATCAAAACCAGATAAGCTATTACTAGCTTATTTTTAAGCAATCCATTCAAAATAAGTTCTAAAAGCACTTTGATAAAAATATAAACTTACCACCACAACCAAAATATAAAAATGACCATTCCTTGTTTCTTTCTTTTTGTACCCGAAGCAAGCAAACACCCCCTTTAATCATTCGTTTTGTTTTCAAATTTTAATTTTTACGACGATCAACTTGTACAACTAGCATTAAAACACTATAAGAACCATAAAAGTACAATTTAAAAGAAAATTTAGAAAAACTTACAATCTTGATGTTCTTGGTTTGATTTTTGACGCGAAGAAATAAACCCAAATCATTTTCTACAACCCATAACTATCTAACACCAATCCACTATTGATTATTAACCCATGTTCTTTCTAAATCTTCAAAAATTTTGTGTTTCTTGTTCTTTGTGTGCTTGTTCGAAATAGAGAGAAAGAAAGAGAGATGATATTTTTTTTTGATTTGGAAAACATGCATAAGTGTGTGTTTTAGGTTGAGACAAAACTTAAATGTACCATGAGTAAACCAATTAGCTAGAAAATAGCCACCTTGTTCCCTCCCTTATCCCTTACTCGTCCAAGTATTCAAGGTGCCCCGGGGTGTCTCGTTTTTGTGTCAGGTTCCTAAAAACTCAAATTTTGCTAAATTAAAATGTTACTCAGGGTTAGTTAGTATTTTTATTGCGTTTAAAATCACTTTTCTATAAACCTAGGTTATTTACACGACACTCTTTCAATTTAAATCTCTTCAAAAATTAATTTAAAACGTGACCGGTCGCGTCGGGAGCAAAAACACGAATTTTTATTTAAACTCAACCGAACCTTTCCCATCATTTTTAAAAGTGTTTCGTCCTTCAAAATACCACTTGACACTTTATACTTGCCCAAAGTTTTCACTGCAGTCTTTTACCAAATTTCACGAAAACGCCTATTTTCTGACAACTTCCAAATCACACCTTAACGATTTACGTTTTATCTAACGTTTCACCAACTTATAAAATATTTAATTAAATAAGTCTATTCAATCCACTCAAAACTTATAAAACACCTTTTCAAATTTACTGTCGTGCCGGTACGCGCTGCGTAACGGTTTTTGCTAAACGCGGGATAACTTCCTGGAAAGCACTAAAAAACCACATAACCACTCCAAAACGGAAATACGAATCAAAAGTGATTCTCTTAAGATACTTATGACTCTCCCAAAACCCGGTTAAACCTTAACCATTTCACGTAAAATAAGCCAACATAAGTCAACTTTTCAGCTTTCCTCCGAGAAAACTGACAAAATCGAAAGACTCCGATATAAAATCATAATATTTTATAATACTTAACCCATAAAAAGTTACCGGTTATCACAGTCTAACCCCCTTAAAGGAATTTCTCCCTCGAAATTCAACTCAAGTCTATGAGCACGACCACAATCGTCTCGAATCAACTCAAAGTTTTCTCATCACAACACACTTGGTTTTCTACCAACGCACTTGGTTCTCTACCAAAACAGTCTCTTCAAGTGGGATTTCTCTCGATTCCCCCTAAAGACCTAGCCCTAAGGTTCAGTCCTTATGTTTTTTTAGGATCCAACCAGATCCATCTCACACAACACGATAGTCTTTCCTACTATCTTTTTATTCTACTAGTCCTCTCTAGTATTTTGTTTACTCAACCTTGGTCGGGGCTCTGGATATGATCCAGACCACGACGTCTCAACAAACTCTTACCACGTTTGACATCGTCAAAATCTAATAGCGCTTCTAACTAGCGTGATTGATACTACAAGGGTATATGTCTCACACAACAAGACTTACATTTTGCTCCTTCGAAACAGTCCATGGTTCACTTACCAACATCTACTCAAACTCTCCTAAACAAACCCCACTTGGTTGGGTGCTCTAGGTTCCATTTTCCTAGGAAGGCTATAACATTATTCAAAATCTTACCATTCCTTAAAAAGGAAGGTAGTTGTAATTCAAAATTATTTACTACAACTTTATCAAGTCTCTCGTGACCTCACGGAGTTCCACTTAACTACTTAACCTTCTATCGTATCAGCAAAGTCGAGCAACTTGAATATGTTTCAAGAAGCGCACTAATAACATATTGGGAATAGTGCTCGGACAACTTGGCAATATCTATCTATCCAAGATAAAATAAGATTACTACCATTCATTACTCTTAAATTTCTGTACAAATCATCCTTTTACCATAATAATTATAACTTCTATAAGAGTCAACTACCGACTGATACTAATCAATTCATAACTATCACAAACCGACTACCTACTTAGATTCGACACTAACTGATGCTACTTAGTTTAGTGATATACAAAAATCCAAACCAATCTCATACCATCTATGGCTCTTTACGGCCCCTCTCCTGCTCTAAAGCAGCAACACGGCCTCTCATCTCCAGAAGCTCACAATGTCATGAATCAATCTATGGTTATCATACCTATCCCGTGACATATCTGCCAATCGGGTATCAACATGCCCTGCCTATGCCTCCAATGCCAGCACGAGCCTCCACAAAGCTCAAACGTCACAGTAGTCCTCTCCTGCTCGCGCTCTAAACTCCTAAACATGTACCTCTGTAAGAAGATCTCGTCTCTAACCACTCCTGACCTAGTGTACAGCTCTCTCACATCCCTATCAATATCTGCAACCAAAGTAGGTGGTAGTGCATCCAAACGTTGAGTATGATCATAGAGTATACTCCCATGAAGCTCTAACTGCGCCCCTACCTCTATAAACTGATCCTCATCTACCGAGATGGTAGTGGTCGGGGTAGACATTGATGAAGCTATGGGTGATGGAACTACAAGGGATGATGGTGAAACTGGTAAGGAACCAAGCGACCACTCAGGAGATGGCGGTGCCTGAACGGGTGCAGCTGTTGGTGCATAAGCTGGAACATCGGTGTAAACTCTGTCATCCTCGAGATCTACCCATGTAACAAGGGTGGGCTGCCTAAATGCAAATATCCTCTCTACTCCCTCATGCTCTGGCACATACCTAGAGCTCTGCTGTACCTAATACGTACTAGGTGTTATCTCCTCAATCGACTCAAGGGAACGACACCTATCCCCCCTGTATCTAAGTCCTAAAGGCTCGCTCACGGCTGTATCAACAACCAGAACTGCCTGCTGCTGACCCTCAGGTGCAGCCTCCTCCTCTAAACTAAGTCCTTCGCCCTCTAAACCTTGACTCTCGTCACCTAAACCATGATCCTCATCACCTAAACCATGACCCTCATCATCTAAACCCTGAATTTCTCTCTCGTCATCCGCATCCGAACTCTTATCCTCCTCATCCTCCTTAGTATCCTCCTCCCCTGACTCATCCCCCTCACTATCAGTATCTAATATGAGCTCAGATGTACCTTTATATCTCTTCTGCCCCAGAAGGGACGGAGATGATGATGATGATGTCTGAGAATAGAGATGATGACTCGTAAGTTATCTTACCTCTTTATAACCTTGAAAGATAGATATTGAGACTCAGGAGCGTGCCTCTGCTATGCGGGCTAACATGCCTAGGAATAGCGTTGGCTGAGTACGCACGGCCATACGTGCGGTTCTACGATGGAATGAAACTCGGGTAGGTGTAGGGGTAGGTGAAACATGAGTAAGTGGATGATCTGGTGACAGTGGTGTGATGGAATCCAATGAAGGGATGAATCAGTCCTAGTACCTATCGGCTCAAAAGCGCCAAACTCCTCACCCATAAGGGGTACTCTAGAACCTACTGACTGCAACTCCTCTACCTCTAAGGGAGCATCCTCTGGGTCTGACTAGTATCTGTATCAACTAGCTGTGCTTACCTAACCGCTACATAGGGGTCATCAGGTAAAGGGACGGGCACTCGAGAGCTCTGAACTTCGTCAGCCTGGGTGATAGTCTTTGAATCAACATATGCTGGGGTAGACATGACATGTGGTAACATGGTAAAGGGTATAAGTATCTTATAAAATTTCATTACTCAAATTACCAGCATCACAATGCCTTACATATATATATATATATATATATATATATAATATTAACATAACATTTAAAATCGTAACCGTATATACGTATATATATATTCCCTTATATATATAACAAGTATACCCAAGGGGCACGAACGAAAAACAAGCACCATCATGGTTCTACACATAATAAGCACTTTAGGGCATCATACCATACCCTAACATATCCACTAAGGGCACCTCCTTAATCAGCATCGCTACCAATCAACATACCTACCAAGGCTCTCAAGGCATTATGCACTACATATCATAACTACCCATTACGCATCCTTAACTAATGTCGCTACCCGCGACATATCTACCTAGGCTTTTAGGGCATCATGCAATATAACTAAGGATCATGGTAAGCACTAAGCAATCAACAATACTCTAGATTTCAACACTCGCAAGTGTTCTCATATCACATCACTATACAAAAATACGTATTACCCAATACGTGCACTCGAGGTTAACTCATTTTTAGGTGGTCTTACCATTCATACATCCCTCCCTTCCTCTAACATAAATTAAGAAAACTACCCCATCATTTCATGGCCCTTTGTAAATTAAGCATAGTTGATCAAGCTATGCGTAATTTAGGAGGTACCATGAATTGCTCAGCTACTTAACTTTCGCCATGTCCGAGGTTTTATGAAAACTCTAGTTTGGTTACAGTTGCGTTTTTACAAAATTTCCGTTTTTAAAAACCAACATTATCTATAACCTTGGCTCTGATTATCAATTCTGTCACATCCCGTCAGTCGCGGAAACACCAGAATGAGACACAATGATTCACATTGCACAAGATACAAGATCATATCGTACATTATTACAAAATTTTATTTACAAAAGTTTACAATTTCACAACCTTGGAAAAAGTCAAACAATTGTCCTTCAATAAACTCCCAAATGTACTCATCTTTGGTCCCAATTACTCCTCATTAACCTTTGCTAATAACACACCTGAAAATGATACTAAAAAACATCAACAATAATGTTGGTGAGCTCGTAGGTTTGACCTTAAACCCAGTTGTTGTGCCAATCATTTAAACAATGGATAATAGTACTATATGACAGTGAATATATGCAACAAACCCATGACTTAGCATCTCCGCTAATCATGTGCGATGACCTACCATCCCCACTAGTCACCAAAACTAGCATATACCAATGCTCTTGGAGCCGCAACTCTGATATGTCACTTACGCACATAAATGGCCTACCAGCTGGAGCACTATATTAGGGTAGGACCACAACATTTGCATGCCAAACACAATATGTTATCCCACTAGTTTAATCCATTACACAACTATAATCTTTACCAATATGCTAGAAATAAGATGGAATCTTAGAGAGAGAAAGTAAAGAATAAAAAATAGTAAATGAATTTTCTAAAAGCTGGAAAAATTATAAAAAGTCTATTGAGCTATTTAGGACCTAAGAAAAATAAAATGAGCTCAGCAGTTTATTTGGATAAGCAGTAAATAAGCTAAAAAGGGCTTATAACTAAAACTGTAAACAAAGCTTAAGTATTAAATTTTGTAAAACATAACCGAAAAAGACCCAAGGGCGAGATGGTTGTGGTGTGTGTGTAAGGTTGAGGAGGGTAGAGGTCCAGGGTTCGAGCCTTGCTCACTTGGATACCCTATTCCCTTTTTATTTTTTTTAAATCTAAGTTTTGAAAAAACTTTTTATTCCTAAAATAAGAACTTTTTGTGAAAACTCTTTTTCTAAAATTTGAAAAAAGTTGGGAAATAAGCTGAAAGAACTGACAGTTTTACTTAAAAACTAAAATGGACTTAAGCTAACTGTTGATGGTTTTTAAAGCTTAATAGGCAAATGGAAAGCAAGAATAAGCTATGACAGACCTAAATTTATATCTAATAAGCAACTAAGAAAGGAAATAAGCAAGGGAAATAAGCTGAGAAAGCAAGAAAAGCAAAGAAGCAGTTTTAACTACTTTGGCTATCTAAACAGCCCAAGGACCACTTTTCAAGCTTATTTTAAAGCTTGTAAATGGATCCTTATGGCTTAAAAACTTATAGGACTAAAAAGTTGAGACAATAAGCTATCTAAAACATCACTTAGAAAACATTTTGAAATTCAATTAAACTACTAAAAAGACTTATGAAAAAGCTAGTTACACTGTTTTTGGTTTTCTCAGTTTTGCTAAAATGACAAAATAGCTAATTGCAGACCTAAAATAAGCTAGTAAATGAATTCTAAAATCTAAAATAAGCTAAAACAGATGAAATTTATAGTACTAAGATCTTATGCTATGATCCTAAAACTAGCTTTTACTACTCTAAATTTTTAATTGAAAAACTGACTTTTTAGGTTTTTTACTACTGATGCAAATGACAGTTTTATGAGTAAGACTCTAAATGACCAATCCTTTTAAACTAGAGTTAACTACTGCATTTGAATGACTAAATTGAGACTACAACTAACACTAAAGAGATGAATTTCTAAAATCCAAATTGAAAATAGCTATAACAAGCTTTTAAGGCCACAGATTCAAAGTAAGCTTAGAAAAATCCTTAAAAAAAACAATTCTAGCTTTTTTAAAAACTTGTTAAAGCTGACTAAAAAGCTTTCTTTGAGTTTACTTAAGTTGACTTAAAGCACAAAAACAATCAAACAGTACTAACCTTAGTTAGTACTGCTTGTGCCAAACACCCCTTTAAGAAATCCAAACTCATATTAAGCTTATGAAATTTACATTTTAAGCACAAAATTCAAATACCAGGTACTACAAAGCTTAAAACAGTCCTAATGAACATATTTCAAGAATCAAATAAGCTGGAACAATAAGCTAATCAACTATGCTAATATTTTTGGTTTTTTCAACTTTTTATATCAAAAACAAGCAAACTAAGTAATAAGCTATCAATTAAACTAAATAAGCATCTAATAACAATATTAAGCAGTAATAAGCTAATCTAAACAATAATAAGCATGAAATAAGCAGAATTAAGCTAAAGTGCAATTTTGAGCTTTAAAATGTAAAATGAGAACTTACAAGAGCCTCTGCACAAAACAAGGCTATTAATGCTTTTAAAAGCTACTCAACAAGCTCCAGCTTATCTAATGATAAGCTGGTAAAGTCCTGGAAGCCCTTCCATTATTGGCTTCCCTTCCAAAATAAGCTGAGGTATGTTTGGGGAGAATTTTAGTATCAATTAAGCTCAGTTAAGCTTTAAGAGCTTAACTGAGTGAATGTCTAGCTTATTGTTATTAATCACAGCTTATTGAGCTTAAAAGAGCTTAAAGAGCTTATTCAAATCATAGTTCATTAAAGTAAAAGCATGAATTGTAAATTGAACAATATTAAAATTAACTTTTATTGATTAATAAACTGATTACAAACTAGAAAAATTACATTTAATGAAAAACAATAAGCTAAAACAACTTAATAAGCTAAAATTACATTCAATAAGCTAAACTACTTGCTAAAAAAAACTCTCCCCGTGTGAGTGAGAGGTGAGCTCCATTTATAGGCAAGAGAGGATGCCTCTAGGTCCTTTCACGCTCCATTTGATCTCAACCCTTGATCTCTTCTAATCATTGAATCTTGGTTATTAGCCGTTGGATGAAAAGAGGGCACACGGATTGCCAGCGTGGCAATCCTAACTCTTTGGAGCCTTTGTGTTTCTTTTGCACTACTTTTAGTGTAAATTTCCAATTTTGGTGTGTTTCTTTGATGCACGCGTGTAATCCCTTATGTCAGAGTGAACCAATCATAGGCTTTGATGACGTTTAAGCCTGCTGACATGGAACTTGGTACTTAGCATCTTTGAAGCCACGTAGGTCGAGTGTAGGGAAGAGTTATTTTTCATTTAAATGAGGTAATTTGAGCAGGGTAATTTTTGGGACGATGGTGAATAGTAACACATCTTTGGCGCCCTTTTCCTCTTTTATATCTTTGTTTGACTCATCATAAGGGAAGTGTTGACTTGGGCTTGGAAAGGGTTTTGGGCCACAGGTTTTGGTTTTGGGCTTAGTTAAATGAAAAGGGTTTTTGGTTAATTTAAGACTTAACGACCGTTAGTCTTTTAGTATAAAAGGACTAACGGTGTTATTGATTTTGGGACTTTTGGTGAAATTGTTTTAACAATAAAGGCTCATTTGGTATTTTGAAGGTTTTGTCATCTTGGGAGTTGACCAAGGTTGACTTTTGTTGACTTTTTGATAAAAACTCTCAGCTCTTTTGTACTCTTTCCGTCTCGTGTTCATTTTTGTCCGGTTTTGGCTCTTTCTTGTGATTCTTGCAATATCCGTACCTACACATCACAAAAGACAAAACACACAATATACAAGCATAATTCGCATTAATTTTCATCCTTTTATGGGTCTTTTTTGTTATAAAACGTATATGGTGATTTCTTCACATATCACAAGGTTTGAATCAATCTTCACATTTCCGTCTTGGACGACTGTAGCTAGAATCCTTACATGAGCTATCGTCCAAACTTAAAAGAGGCTATGCTTACTCGATTTTTAAAGCCTTTGTTGAAGCTCTTTCGTAGACCCTGCAATAACAGCAATGCTTTTTAACTTCCCTTTTGCTTGTTCTGAGTTCATTTTGTATCTGGATCATTTTAAATTAGACCCTGTGAATTTTCAGATTTTAAAATAACTGTAAGACAAATCTATAATGCGTTTCCACATGAAAGTAAATACCTATTTTGGGGTAGAAAGACTATTACCCAAAGTAGACCCCCACCTCCTAAACACGTCCCCTGATCAACATCCCAATGACAACACATTCTATCTTGATCACTGAACACACCCCACAACCCCTCCTGGTCACACACCCTTAACGCCCGCACGCACCCACTAAAGCATACACAATCAACCTATCTAACAAAATTTCCAAGATTTTAAAGCTGTTGTTTTAAAAGCTAAGCCCAGAAAAGTAGGTATGTAAAATAAGTAAAACCCAAACACCCCTATAAGGTCTTAATAAGAAACGGGCTTAGTTAAATGAAAAGGGTTTTTGGTTAATTTAAGACTTAACGACCGTTAGTCTTTTAGTATAAAAGGACTAACGGTGTTATTGATTTTGGGACTTTTGGTGAAATTGTTTTAACAATAAAGGCTCATTTGGTATTTTGAAGGTTTTGTCATCTTGGGAGTTGACCAAGGTTGACTTTTGTTGACTTTTTGATAAAAACTCTCAGCTCTTTTGTACTCTTTCCGTCTCGTGTTCATTTTTGTCCGGGTTTGACTCTTTCTTGTGATTCTTGCAATATCCGTACCTACACATCACAAAAGACAAAACACACAATATACAAGCATAATTTGCATTATTTTCATCTTTTAAGGGTCATTTTTGATATAAAACGGATATGTGATTTCTCACATATCACAAGGCTTGAATCAATCTTCCATTTCGACTTGACGACTGAGCTAGAATCTTCATGAAGCTATCGTCCAACTAAAAGAGGCTATGCTTACTCGATAAAAGCCTGAAGCTTTTCGTAGACCTCAATAAAAGCATGCTTTAACTTCCCTTTTGCTTGTCTGAGTTCATTTTGTATCTGGATCATTTTAAATTAGACCCTGTGAATTTTCAGATTTTAAAATAACTGTAAGACAAATCTATAATGCGTTTCCACATGAAAGTAAATACCTATTTTGGGGTAGAAAGACTATTACCCAAAGTAGACCCCCACCTCCTAAACACGTCCCCTGAACACACCCACTGAACCAACACATTCAACTTGATCACTGAACACACCCCACAACCCCTCCTGGTCACACACCCTTAACGCCCGCACGCACCCACTAAAGCATACACAATCAACCTATCTAACAAAATTTCCAAGATTTTAAAGCTGTTGTTTTAAAAGCTAAGCCCAGAAAAGTAGGTATGTCAATAAGAAACCCCAAACACCCCATATAAGCAGTCTTAATAAGAAACCTAAATAAGTAATCCTAAATAAACAACCCTATAAGCAGTTATTCGAGTAAGCAATCCCAAACAGCAACAACATCACGCATTTAAATAAATCATACACTTAACATAGTAGATTTCCCGGCTTTCTTTTGCAACAATGAACAACCACTCATCTCTCACTCGGTCTGTTAAAGAGAGCCACCCTTCCAGTACCACACATCCACCTAAGTGATATGATCCAACCAACCAACTGGCCAGCTCAGTTGGCCACCAAGGGTAACCGTAGGGAGGTATCCTTAGAGAGGTCTCAGGTTCGAGTCTCACCATGGACCTTCAGTGGCAGAAATAAATAGAAGCATGAGTGGGGTTTATCCGCTAAGGTGTAGGTTCGAGGCTTGCATACGGCCCAATTGGATGTCACCGTGGGCTCGAATCAATAACTACTAACTTGCGGTTAAAAAAAAAGGTGATATGATCCAACAGAGTGAAGAAGGATCTAACAATTATCCAGAAAACTCAAGAAAAAGAAATAGAGTTTTGGAAGATAAATGTGATTTGTTATTGATATATGAATTGAGAGAGTTTGTTAGAGAGAAAGTTGTAAAATTGATAGCTACAATGAATGGTTATTTATACTAATGAAATGATGGAAAAGGATGAGAAACAGATTTTCCCGCCAAAACTTATAACTGCCATTTGACTTTTTTACTTTGACTTTGACTTGTATCACTAAGGTCTTGGGATTCGATGGACGAAGATCATATGGGCAATAATATGGGTGTTTTGTTTTTTAATTGAAAAATTATACCGAATATAACAAATACTATAATAGAAAATTTATTTCCCACAAATGTGTTTTGCTCAAATATAAGCAACTTTCTCTCAAAACCTAATCTTGGCCCACAAATTTGTTATACCGAATATAACAAATCTATATCTATATATATATATATATATAACCTATATAAAACAAGCTTTTGAAAACCTAATCTTGGCCCAAAAATCTGAAACAATGACACGTGGATAATCTTTAAATAATCAACGCTTCATATTAACCGGCATTTAATTCTCACAAAAATTACCCATACAACCATGACTGTAACATCTCCCTTTCAATCAACGGCTCATATTCATTTCCCCTTTCAGCATTAAATGTAAAACAAAACCTCCAATATTCATCATTAAATGAAAAGTCAAGTCAACAAGAACAGTCAAACTCAACTTTCAACATTCATTACTTTTAGTATAAATACCATTCCATTGTAACATTTCATATAATCCTATAAAAAAATAATTCTTCAAACCAACCATTAACATCTTATCCCCTAAATTCAATTTCTAGAGCAAGATATGTGACGAAAAACAAGATGTAAATTTATTAGCAAACAAAGAATTATGCCCAATCTGATCATTAATCGTATGAATCAACTCAGTTATGTTGTGGAACATCAATTTTTCAGGTATATTCTCAGTTAATTTAATTTTATATGTTATTACTTAATATGTTATTTTAATGGCTATAGTTTATGTGTTAATGATATTAAACTATAAAATCATCTTCATTTTTAATGCTATGAAACTCTGAAATCAACTTCATTCTTAATGTTATTAAATCATATATGATTTTAGATTAGATATCAATGGTTTTTATAATATTATGAAACCAGATATCAATGGTTTTCTAACTATAGGTTATAGATTTTTTTATGTTAGAAACATAAAATCCGTCTTATTCTTGAAACCATATATTATTGGTTTTCAAAATTTAAAAATCAATTAATTAAGGATAATGGGGTATTATTGGTGTTTGAATAGAAAATGTAGGGTATTGTTGAAACATATAAAGTAAAATTTGAAATAAGCGACAGTTTTTCTGTCACAAAACTGTTGCTAATGAACGGTACAATTGTAAAGATGCACTGAATCGTTTTTTCTTGCGATTACTAACGTTAAAAGGGTGTCACTGTGTTATACACTTCGTATTACGATTTGTAAATTTCCTAACAACAATTCCTAATACCCCGCTAATATTAATCAACAAAAAATATGTATAACATCATCATTACGTAGTCATAAATTGTGTTAACATATGGATCACATACATTATTTGAGTCAGCTATATCTGTACCTTGCTAGTCGTTTAATTGGGTGTCGAGTAGATGTAAAAAGTTTTTTACGTGGGAGAGTTGGCTTAAAAACCCCCATTTGATTTCCCTGTAATGTTTCTTTTGCTAGCTCCTTGCTAGTTTTTCAATAATAGTCGTTGTTCTAAAAAAAAAAAAAGCTATATCTGTACCTTATAATTTGGAAATTTGATTCGTCCCATCATTCCATGTAAATAGTCGACATAAAAAGAGACGACAATAATATAGCTTATGATAGTAAATTAGTAATTCAACATTTAAAAAAAAACAATTGATGCCTGGATACAATGAGCATAGGATTTTGAGTGGATTGCATGTATTTATATGCATGGTATTGTGGTTAATTAGAGGTGTCAAAAAATCAGATCCGACTAAGTTTATTTGGGTGTTAAAATTTGAATTCGGGTTATTCGGGTCAATCCGAGTAACCCGAATACTATATACGGTCGGGTATCGGGTTGAAAATGTTTGGCTAACTCGGATTCGGATCTTCCCATTTGACCCGAATAAGGGTTTTTTTAATGGTTTTAAACAAACTTGCAATTTCATGACAATTTTACTCATATCTTGATTGATCCGAACCCGAGTTGACCTAACCCGAAATGACATGACCCGAATTGACATAAACGAGACAACGTAGATGGAAGGGAGTCGAACTTAAGGATTCATAAATAAACAAAAAGTGTTTTTCGAGAGACAATGGGATGATTTAATATTATGTTGTTTACTGTTTAGCACACGGGTCGATACGCCGTATCAACCTTTGTGCTATACGGTGTATCAGATTCCTGGACAGAACAATATTTTTCCATTCCGTACTTTAAACTTATTTCAGAATTTTTGCACTTTTAATTCTAAACTTTTTCACCCAGCATGGCGATACGGCGTATCCAAGTCACGATGTATCTTCCACTGTAGCAGCTGGAAAATTTTCGCAAATCCAAATCTTAATTCGAATTTAAATCTAAATCTAAATTTAAATTATAAACCCACCTACAAACCGTACGAATCCTAGGTTTTCATTTCACTTTTTCAATTTTTTGAACTTGTTTTATATTTTTTTATATGTTGTATATAATTATTTAAAGACATTGTTGACTTCTTATAACGTGATAATTTCGAATACGATGTTAATAATTCTAAAAAAATTAGAATTTTGAAGCTTTGATTTACATTTTCTAAGTTATATCGTAATAATTAGTAAAAGTTTCATGTTTTAACATTATAGTACACGACACGACACATTTTTTTCTCTTTAGTTACTTATGTTATATTTTACCCGACAAGTTATATAATAACCCGACCCATTAGACTTTTTGACTTGCTTATTTTGATGTCCCGACTAAGTAACGGAACCACCTTAGTTTTCATTCTGGCTCCGTCACGGCTCAATCCAAACAAGTTGGCATCTGCACACTGCCGTAGAGGGGCTAAAATAAGAACTTACTATGCATACATGCAGTGACGGAACCAGGAAAATGACTTGGGGAGGGGGGAAACATTTTTTTGACAATAGCAACCAAATGTGAAAGAAAAAACTTTGACCGAAATGATAAACCGAGTATTGTTACTTAAAGATGAAGGATTTATAAGGTTTTAAAGTGTTGAATGTTGGGTTTTAGTATGTGAGTGGGGCAATTTAAGTTTTGAGATGGGGCACTTTCGAAAAAAGGTGAAAATTTAAAAAAAAATTACACTAAATTCTCAACTTTTTTGACGAAATATGGGCGGCACTGGCCCCATTCTAATACTATAAATCCGTCCCTGCATACATGTTCGTGAGTCAAAACTATGACATTAGTTCTTTTTGTTAATACAGATTTTGGGCAAATCAGAAGGTCACGATGTATTGTTTTGACTTCTGATGAATACGGTAAGTACTAATTAAATTTATTTTTGGCTAATTTATGATGACTAAAATGGTATTCGCGCAAAGCAGCGGTTTCGAGGGCATTAAAAATAAAAAAATAATAAAAATTAATAAAAATATATTAAAATGGACGTTGAATTAAAAAGCTCAAAATTTTAAAAAATATGGTGAATTAAATCATAAAAAAATGGAATTTCCCAAATGCTTTATAATGTAGTATAAATAATGATTATCAAATAGTATAAGTTAAAGGGTGACTGCCAGATACGGACTCATAATATTTAAAAGTGTTGCATAAATTTTCTTATAAGTACTAAAGTTGCGCCCATAAATTATTTATAAGGTAAAATCAGGGGTTGTACCAGAAAAAAAACATATTTTTGAAAAAACAATTGATGTCTCGATACAAAGAGCATAGGATTTTGAGTGGATTGGCTGTAATTATATGCATGGTATTGTGGTTAGAGGTATTAAAATATCCGAGCCGACCCACATTACTCGGGTCAAAATTTGAATTCAGGTTATTTGGGTCAACCGAGTAACCGAAATACTATATAAGGTCGGGTATCGGGTTGAATATGTTTGGCTAACTTGGATTAGGGTTGACTCATTTAACCCGAATAAAGATCTTTTTAAAATAAGCGATAGAGAATTGTCTAGCATTTACTTAGTCATTGATGTGGCTCCAGCAGCAGGTTCATCAGATATAGAAAGCGCATTAACAAAACCTATAAGTCTTGTGTGAGTAATGTTAGGATATAAGAATTTTTAATTCGTGTAAAAGGTTAGGTTAGAGAAACTTTTACTTAATTTGTAGGTGGGACCCAGTAAAAGGTTAACAGAGGGTACACAGCTATAGTTAAATAGCATTGTTAAATCCTTTTACAAAATCATTCTACATATCCTTCTACACACACAATAATATAATATATATTTTTCCTACTTATTCTCTCTTTAAATACAAACCGTCAGTACCGTTATTTGTTAGGATCTTTTGTGTATGACGTTTTTGTAGGAGGAAATAGCATATTTGATAGTTAAAACATTAAACTATAAGAATTTGCGACATTCATCCAGGACGTATAGAATGTATGTATAAATTACTTCCAAAAGGTTTTGATGGGTGGATATTAGACAAAGACGAGGCATGCGGACCCGTGCGTTGCACACGGGTTGTATCAGCTTGCTTTTCGCATGATGTTGTGTTGGTGTGATGTGTTATTGCCAAGGTAGTGCGTATAATGGTCGCTTGCATAGGGATTTTGTAAAATGTTGATGCACACGGGTTGTGTCTAATTGTTGATTGTGTTGCGTTGCACACAGGTTGTATCCTAATATGCAAAAGGAACCACCATATTTCTAATTTTCAAAGCTACTCAGTT